>PVJA010018391.1:0-33687 GCA_004027025.1 Myocastor coypus | reverse complement strand
TGCTACTGATTCAGAGATTTTGGCTGCCTGATTCCCATTTTCTTCTATGGTAGTGTCTCCTGTATTTGTTCTGGGTGGGCTCGAGACCTGAGGTTTCATCTTGCTCCTCCTCTTTGTCATTTTGTATAGCAGTGACCTCTGCACTTTGGTGAAATTATGCCATTAGGGCCTATTGAAATTTGTGTCTGGATCCATCAATCTTGATCCTGTCCAGATGTGCCTGGCTGGGTCTGGCTGCTGTGCTTAGCTTCTTTTTTTATTTAATTTTATTTTAAGGAGTAGAAATAGCAAAAACAAAGATAGAAAAACAGTAACAAGCAAGCAAGCATATATATACTACAGAATTTCAAAACAAGAAAAATTTCACAATAGTTGTATTACATATTTTCATCATCAAATCTCTTTAGATTAACAGATATAGGTGTGTAAGATTAGCCAAATAATTAAACACTAACACTTTCAATAAACATTATGATTACTTTTTAACTCTTCCAAATACATTTTGTATTTAAGTCACTCTTCTAAAAAAAAAAATCATAGGGGTTAAGGATACAGAAAATGCAAGGTCCTGAGATTGATTCCTGGTACTGCCCAGAATTTATTTATGTTTTCTTCTTTTGAGTCCTTACACTAGGGAGACTATATGATATTTGCATATGTAGTTCTGGTTTATTTCATTTATGAGTTTATGTTCAAGATACACCCATTTATGTATGAAGTCTCTTGGTTTATCATTATTTATAGCTGAGTAATATTCCATTTTATGAAAATATCACATCTTTTTCAACCATTCTTCAAATGATGGGCATTTTGTTTGTTGCCAAGATTTGGCTATCACAAATTGTGCAGCTATGGGCATAGGTGCACAGATATTACTATGATATGATGTTTTCAGTTCTTCTGGAAAAATTCCCAGTAGGAGGATAGCTGGATTGAATGGGATTTCCAGTTCTAGTTTTTTAAGGAGTCTCCACACTGCTTTCCATAAGGTTGAACCAGTATGCATTCCCACCAGTAGTGGAAAAGGGTTCCTTTTGTGCTCAGCTTCTTTCTGCTACAGCTTTTGGAAGAGAGCTTGCTGTGCTCCTCTGGCAAGATTCTCAGCTCCTGGATTAGCTGGTAGGGTCTGACCCCCAGCTTCTCTACAGGGAATTTCACTGCAGGGTTCCATAACAGAGGCCAAGCTGAATTCTCAGTGAGGAAGAAGCTCCAGTGGTGGGAGGGTGCAGGCCTAGTATTCCTGCCTATGCTCCCACCAGTCACAGGCTGTGGGCAGGAGTAGAGTTTCAGTGGCAGTGCCAGGGCACACGCAGGCCAAGAGGTCCTACCTGAGCACTGGCCTGGTTGGCTAGCATGGGTGGCGGGGCAGAGATCTGGTGGCTGGTGGGGTGGAGGCACACTGGCAGCAAGGTTCTACCTGGGCACTGGCTCAGCCAGTCAGTCAGCCTTTTTTCTATTTTTTTTTTTTTTTAGTCTCATTAAAAAATAAAATTTAAAAAAACAACATGTCTAAAATTTTTCAGATGGAAGTAATGTATCTAGAGGGAAATTAATACCATTGGATGTGTATATTAGAAAAGAAGAAAAATCTCATATTGATAACATTGCTTTTGAAAAGTAAATTAAACCAAATGCAAACAGAATGAAGGAGAAATTAAGGAGCAGATATCAGTTAAAAACAGAAAACTAAGGGTCGGCCAAATAGCTCAGTGAATGAAAGCACCTGCAAGCAGGCTCAGGGGCTGGGGATCCCCAGGTCTGCCCTGCAGGCTCTGCCCCAGGCTGCGCTGGGATGGCAACTAAGAATAGGTGTAGTGGCATGCACCTATAATCCCAGCTCTTGGAAGGCTGTAAACAGGTGGATTACCACAAGTCTGATCTAGTAGTGAGACCCTGAACACCCTGCAGATGCTTCCCTAAAAATTACAGAAAAAAACTAATGTTTATTAAAAGTGTTAATGTTTGTTTGATCAGTCTTACATACCTATGTCTTATCTATACTGATTTGATGATAAAGATATATAATGCAACCACTGTTAAATTTTTCTTATTTTAATATTCTATACTATATGTACTCTTAAAAAAAAGAAATAAAACAAAATTAAAAAAAAAAAAAACGATAGACAAATTTCCCTGCAACCAAAAGCTGGTTCCTGGCAGAGGTCAGTAAGTTGGCCAGCCCCCACTGGCCAATCAAATGACCAACAATATTAAATTGTGTTGCTAGCTCTGGACTTCAAAGGTCTGGGTCAGTTCATTCTTAATGGCTCTTTCCACGTCCCAAGGATTCCTGTGGAAGCCAAAATTTAACCTGGGTCTAAATGAAGCATAAAAGCAGAGAAATGTTAATACAGTGTTTCTGAGCTAATAGAAATTATTACAAGAAACACCACTTGTTAAATGAAAAAGAGAGGACAATGTAAGAGTTTCTTGGCTATGTCTTCAAGAGATTTTTGGCAAGTATCTGAAGCTTTTAGTTTTCCCAGACTTTAAATACTTTGGCTTCCAGTAAAAAAAAAAAAAAAAAAGCCAATGAAACTTACTTATTTTAACCTCGAAATCTAATTCTCTGTGTATGTCATGGGTCTTGTACTATTTTTTTAAGTTTTAATTTAAAATAATCCCAAATGTATAAAAAAAAAAAAAAAAGTTGCAATGAGAACAAAAACCATTAATGTGCCCTTTACCTAGATTTACTCTCCTTAACCTTTTACCCCATCTCCTCTCTCTCTCTGTCTCTCTCTCTGTCTCTGTCTCTTTCTCTCTGTCTCTGTCTCTGTCTCTCTCTCTCTCTCTCTCTCTCTCTGCCATTCTCCTTCTCCATTCACACATACACAGAGAATCTTAATTTTTAAAACTACCTGAAGGTTACAAATATCATGACATTTTCACCATACATGCTTCTATGTTTACTTCCTAAAACTAGAAATACCTTCCTTACATACCTACAAAAGAGTTATCACCTTCAGAAAATGGTCATGGGTACATTATTTTTACCAATATACCATACACAAACTTCAATATATACCTATAGGCACACATATACATATACTTGCCTACATATATTTTAGAAATTATGACTTTATGATGTGACCCCAGTGCCATTCCATTACAGAAAGGCTCTTCCTTGCCATTTGCTACTCTAAATTTATGTGCCTCTCCTTTCCGATTAAGAATTGTGCCCTACAATAACCTTAGAAGTTACTCATGTACTGAATCTTACAATACATATAAAATAACTTAAGAATTGCTTTACCTGTCCTGGAAAGAAAAAAAAAAGACTCAGATGCTAAGTATGCTAGAACAAAGAAATCAGGCATAACATGATTTCACTTAGATGAAATATTCACAATTGAGGTTTTTGTTTTGTTTAGTTTTGGTTTCTTATGTATTTGGTACAGGGTCTCACTGCAGCTCAGACTCACAGTGATCCTCCTGTTTTTTCAGCCTCCCCAGTGCTGAAATTACAAATATGTACCACCACACCCAGTCTCCATGGCTGGCTCAGTGAGCCGGGGGCTGGGGCAGCATGGCATGTGGTGCCAGGGATCAAACCCCAGCCCCTGCACTTGCCTAAGCAGTCACTTAGCCCGCTGAGCTATCTTGCAGGCCTTCATAGAATTTCTTTAAAAAGCATTTGCACGTCAGTATCCCATAGCCTGCAGCCTCTGGAAACAGAGACAGTACAGTCAAAGAAAAGTTGAGTTACATCATTGGTTTCCAATTTTTATTTTTTCCCCTTTCTCATCCTCAATTATTAATCACAGTTTGTTTGGTTTTTGTTTTCCACATTTTTCAGTTATAACTGACCAAAGTTGCATATGTATATGGGATGCAATAAAATGTTTAGTATACATTGTGAAATTATTTTCACAATCAGGCTAATTAACACATCCAACAAGTGAGTTACCTCTGATGATAACATTTAAGATGTACTCTCCAAAAAAATCTACATATTCAATTAACTATAGCCTCCATGCTATACATTACACACCTACCATTCATCCTATCACTGAAGGTGGGTACCCCATGTACAAAATCTCCCTGTCTACAGCTTCCACCTCATGGAAATCACCCTACTTTATCAGTTTGATGCTTTAATTTATTTTTAGTGGTACTGGAAATTGAAGCCAAGATCTTCCCATTGATCTACATTCCCATGTTATCTTTATTTTATTTTTACTTTACCTGGAAACGGAGTCTCCCAAGTTGTCCAAGCTGAAATGGATCTTCCAATCCTCTTGCCTCTGCCTCCCAGAATGCCCTAGGATCGCAGCCGTGCCTCACCACACCCAGCCGCGTCAGACCTTTTTTGATTCTACTACACTCTGTGCAGCACTTATCTCTCTGTGACTGGCATGCTTCAGTTGGCACAGCACCCTCTTCTCATCCATGTTGTCGCAAGTGGCAGGATTTCTTTCTGTCTTAAGACTGAAGAGAGGGCCCGGCAGGATGGCTCATTGTGGTCTAAAGCATCTGCTTGGGAAAGCTTGGGTGGCTTCAAGGACCGCGGTTCGATCCCCGGCACCACATGCTGCGCCAGCCCTGCCCTCGGGGTGGGCTGAGTCGGCCATAAAAACAAGTGAATAAGCAAACAAAGGTTCTGAAACAAGAAAAAAATAAATAAATAAAACAAAAAAATTATTTAAGACTGAAGAGATACTGCATCAGGACAGGGAGCCAGGGGACTTCAGAAACCGTGAACGCTTCCCACTCAATGCTGAAGATTAGCAGGAGTGAAAGAAAACGGTCTGATGCAGGCTAATAAGTGAAAAGGACAGCCTTGGTGGGTGAGGGAGCAGGGCCGTCTCTCAGAGACAGCCTGGATTACTAAATAACCCCATAGTCAAGCTAGGCGCTCTGCTCAACATGGCCAGGCCAGACAGCTCCAACCAGGGACTCAAAGAAAGTGAAAACAGAAGGGGACACAATTTTGTAGCTGTGCACAGGCACTCTTGTGCCCTGGGCCAGGGTGAACTAACTCAGTGGGAGAGAGAAACTGCCCCCAACACACACTTTACAATAATGACAGTAATAAGGCATCTATTTCTTCCACATATAACGGAAATGCAGTACACGAAACACTGAGCGCCCTTATCCATGATTGTTGGCGACTTCCCACGCCCATGACAGACCTGGGTAGAAGGAAGCGGACCTCAGAGCTGCAACAAAACAAGAAAAGAACAGGGAGGGCGCAACTGGCGGGAGCGAGGGGCGGAAGAGAGGACAGTCTTGTGGTTCCTGTGGGTGGAGCCGCGACGGACCAAGGCGGGAACCTGGGAGAGCCGCCTGTGGGCCGCCAGGAGGCGAGAAAACCGGAGAAGGAAGCACAGACAAGCGCGCCACACTCGCCTTCTAAATCGCTCAAGATAATCCGATCCACGGAGATCTTCAGCGAGGCAGGCCCACAAGCAGCAGCCAAGACGCTAGTTAGGAGGGGCACCCTCTGCTGGAGGAACGTGCGCGACTAATCCAAACCGGACGCTACCCCTGCCAGGAGGGCTCTGCGGGAGGGACTAGGCTGTGCTGAGGTGAATTGTGCGATGGGTTTAATTTTTACTTCTAGGGTTATCTTGGATTAGGGCTATTCTGGTTAGTTATCATTGCTTCTCCTTTTTGTCTTTGTCTTCCTAGTCTTTGTTTTTCGTATTTTTTCTTTTGGCTTTACTTCACAGGTATTGAATAATTATACTACTTTCCGTTTCAAGTGTTTCCCTCCCATCCTTTCTTTCAACTCCCCTACCTTACTCTTAGGAAAACCGAACAAAACTGCCAACAAAGACATTAATGGAACCAGTAAATTCAGTCTCCCCCAATCTCTAAATCTCTAAATACCTTGCCACCCACCTGCATGGCTCTCTGTCTCTCTCTCTGTCTCTGTCTCTCTCTGTCTGTTTCTCTCTCTGTCTCTGTCTCTCTCTGTCTGTTTCTCTCTCTGTCTCTGTCTCTCTCCCCCCCCCCAGGGTCTATCTCAGCGCCGTGTGCTGTGCTTATGCCACTGAGCTATCTTTCTGACTACACATACCCTCCCAAACCCTCATTAGTAAATCCTTCACCCCAACTATACAGTGAGTCCAACTTCCTAATTTCTTTCTGTCCCTTCATGCATCTCTTCCTTATAACCCCTTCCCTGTACCCTTCCTCTCAACATACGCACACCTGAAACATCCCAGTAAAATATAAGGTGTCAGGAATATAGACAAAAGGGTGAAGTTATCAAAACTAGTTTTAATGTATGACTTTTATGCTCAATTCTGTTAACCTATGATCAATAGAAATTCTCTCCATATGGCATAGTGACAGACTACAACCTAATTAAATTCAAAAGTTGGTAGGAGCCAGGCGTGGTGGTGCATGCCTGTAATCCCAGCACTTGGGAGGCTGACGCAGGAGGATCGGTGTGAGTTTGAGACCAGCCTGGGCTACCAAAGTGAGCTCAAGGCCAGCCTGAGCTGCATAGGGAGACCCTGTCTCAAAAAGACAAAAAAAAAAAAAAAAAAAGTTGGTAGGAACGAACAATATTCCTAGACAAATTCACAAACACATCAGTGAAAAACAAGTTCTAACCAAAGAGAACCTTATATCAACCACAATCTCAATGCACATTCTTCATGACTACAATTCCAAACACTAAGAAAAAAGTACACAAGAAGAAGAGAAAACAAGGTAACAGCAGGCCCTCAGGGCCCCCCAACTCTCCTGAGGTAAATTCAAAAGGCACTAATGGGATGGAAAGCAAGCACCAGGTCGTGAAGCTGTACAAACTGATTAAGGAAGAGGTAAAGAAACTTGGGGAGCTCAAAGATGACAGCACCCAAAATAAAAGCACCTTCAAAGTGACCAAGGTGGACAAAGGAGAAACAAAAAGTTGGAAGAACTGATCTTTAAAACACAAGTGACAGGGCCTGGCAGAATGGCTCAGTGGTCTAAAGCGCCTGCTTAGGGATGCTTAGGTGGCTGTAGGGACCACGGTTCGATCCCCGTCACCACATGCTGCACCAGCCCTGCCCTCAGGGAAGGCTGAGCCGGCCATAAAAATAAATAAATAAACAAAAGTTCTGAAACAAGAAAAAAAAAATAAAATAAAAATAAAAAATTCTTAAAAAAAGAAATAAAACACAAGTGACAAATTAATTAAAGCTGTAGATTTCATCAAAGGGTATCAGAAAGAAATAACAAAGATCAAAATATTGTATAGAATTAGCCTTTGTGGAATGGCTTTGGAAGCACAGCTTAGAAGTGATCTGTATCATGGAGCCCATCCATGAGCACTGAGTCCCAACAGCTGAAGGAATTTGAGGGGAAAATTTTAGTGTCAGTTACCAAAGAGGGCCTGGAACTTTCAGAAGGTGAAAGGAAAAGGAAAAAAAAAAGGGAACAGGAAGAGAAAAAGACAACAACCTCTGTGAGCTCATAAAGCACATTTTGGAGGAAAAGGCTGAAAAGGTGGTTGTGACATCCCCATGCTGTATGGTCCCAAGCACATATGGCCAGACAGCAAACATGGAAAGAATCATGAAAGCCTGAGCCCTAAGAGACAACTCAGTGATGGGTTACATGGCAACAAAGAAGCACCAGGAGATAGACCCTGACCTCTCCATTAAGGAGACTTTGAGGCAGAAGGCCAAGGCGGAGAAGGATGACAGATCTGTAAAGGATCGGCTCATCTTGTGTTATGAAATTATGCAACTGTCCTCTGGTTTCAACCTGGAAAACCCCTAGACACATGTGGACAGAGTTTCCAGGATGATCAAGCTAGGTCTAAGTATCACTGAGGATGACCCCACTGTTGATGACATGGCCGCTGTTAATGAAGAGATGCCACCCCTTGAAGGAAATAGAAACACACTGGAAAAAAAGAAAGGAGGAAAAAGAAAAAACTGCAGAAAAGTGTAAAGGAAGTCAGATCAGAAATAACCTCTGAAGTAAAAACAGAAATTTCTTAATAAGTAACATCTAAAGTAAAGGAACAACTACAGAAAGACAGAGAGGAAATTAGATCAGAAATAATTTCTCAAGTAGAAAAAGAAAGAATTAATAAAAGCTTCTAAAAAAAAAAAAGGGGGGGCCCAGCAGGATGGCCCAGTGGTCTAAAGCACCTGCTTAGGAAAGCTTGGGTGGCTGCAGTGACCGCGGTTCGATCCCCAGCACCACATGCTGCACCAGCCCTGCCCTCAGGGCAGGCTGAGCCGGCCATAAAAATAAATGAACAAACAAACCAAAATTCTGAAACAAGAATAAATAAATAAATAAATGAAATTTTTCTTAAAAAACTTCTAAAGAAGATATTGATAAAAAATTAGAGAATAGAAAAATGGTGGAATCCTTGAGTGAGCAATAAAGGAAAGATAGATCACATGAAGCAGTTTCAAAGAGACATATAGGAAAATAAAATCTCAATCACAAGTTGACAACATCATATGAATAAAAGTGAAGATAGAGTTGCAGATCTTAAAGACACAGTTGCAGCTAGTGAAAACGTAAGGCTCTCTTAAAAACAACTAGGATGCAGGAAGAAATAATTCAACATCTGCAAGACGATGTAAAGATAAACAATGTGAGACTAACAAACATCAACAAGAAAGGAGTCAATACAAATGATATAAAAAGATTGTGGGCAGAAGTAATAGCAGAAAACTTCCCAAATATGAAAAAACAATCTGGTATTCAGGTAACTGACGCATACAGAACTCCAAATAACATCATGACCAGGTGTGGTGGTGCACACCTGTAATTCCAGCTCTTGGGAGGCTGAGGCAGGAGGATTGCTGACAGTTCGAGACTAGCCTCCATTGCATAGCAAGACTCTGTCTCAAAAAGACAAAATAAAAATCAATCCAAATAAAACACACCCAGACATATAACAGTCATGATCCCAGATATCCAGCAGAAGAATAATATACTAAAAGCAGCTAGAGAAAAGAAACAGATCACATTTAAAAGAAAACCCATCAGAATAATAGCAGATTTCTCTTCACAAAACATGAAGTCAAGAAGATCACGGAGCAGAGTGCTTCAAGTCCTTCATGAAAATGAATTCCAGCCCAGATTGCTATATTCTACAAAACTCTCAAGTATGAGGGAGAAGTGAAATACTTCCACTACAAAGAACAACTAAAGAATTTCATGATGTCAAACCCAACCCTATACAGACTACTAAAATATATTTTAGAAAGGGGACAAAAAACCCTGAACTCTACAAATGAGAACAGAAAGAACCCACCAAATAGGGCAACCAATTAAACACAGGAGAAAAAGTAGTAAACAATACTGGGTTAAAAAAAAATGTCAATCATAAGTCAATACACTTCAATTACAACCATCAATGTAAACAGACTTAGTTCTCCAATTAAAAGAAATAGACTGGCACAGTGGATTGGAAAGTAAAATCCAACAATATGTTGTGTACAAGAAACACACGTAAGTCATAAAGAAATGCATAGACTGAAAGTCAAAGGATGAAAAATAACACTCTATGCCTCAGCACCTCACAAAAAAGCTGAAGTAGCATTCCTGCTTGCAGATAGTCTGAACGTCAAACCAAGATTGATCAAATGATATAAAGAGGTCCACTACTTACTGGTTAGGGGAAAAATTCAAGACAAAGAAGTAACACTCATAAATATGTATGCACCCAACACTGGAGCACAAACCTATATAAGACAAATCGTAATGGACATGAAAAATCTAATATCCAATACTACAATCTTAACAAGAGACCTAACAACCCTTTATCCCAAAAAGATAGGTCAAGCAGACCAATGGCTACCATAATTCTAAATGGGGAAAAACTGAAGCCTTTTACTCTCAGATCTGGTACAGGACAGGATGACCTCTATCCCCACTCCTATTCAATATAGTTCTGGAATTATTAGCCACTGCCATTAGACAAGAGAGAGAAATAAAAGGAAAAAGAATAGGTAATGAAGAAGTTAAACTATGCTTATTTGCAGATGACATGCTAGTCTACTTGGAAGACCCAAGTAGCACCACAAAAAATTAAGAAAGTAGTAGTAGATCTGAACCAGAACTTGGAACGACTAAACTTAGTGGACATATATAGAGTGTTCCACCCAATCACTTCTGGAAGACACATTTTTTTCAACTGCACACAGAACATTTTCTAAAATAGGCCACAAGTCAGGGATGGTGGTGCAAGCCTGTAATCCCAGCACTTGGGAGGCTGAGGCAGGATGATTGATGTGAGCTTGAGACCAGCCTGGGCTACAAAAGTGAGCTCAAGGCCAGCCTGAACTATATAGTGAGATCCTGTCTCAAAAAGACATAAATAAATAAATAAATAAATAAATAAATAAATAAATAAATAAAATAGACTACATACTATTCTATGGGTCATGCTTAAGTATGTGCAAGAAAACAGAAATTATCCCATGCATATTATCTGACTATAGTGCTATGAAACTGGAAATAAATGACAAAAGAATCCACAAGAACCCCAGAAATACATGGAAATTAAACAACACCTTGCCCAGCAATCAGTGGGTTACAAATGAAATTAAACAATATCTACAGATTCTTTTTTGATTTTTTATGGTCAGCTCAGCCTGCCCTAGGGGTGGGGTTGGCACACCATATGGGGCCAGGGATTGAACCATGTACCCTGCAGTTGCCTAAGCTTGCCTAAGCAAGTGCTTTAGGCCACTGAGCCACCTTGCTGGCCCCAACAATATCTATAACTTAATGAAAAGCCAAACATAACATACCAGAATTAATAGGATGCAATGAAAGCAGTTCCTAGAGGAAAATTTATAGTTCTGAACTCACACATTAAGAAAACAGAAGGGGAACAAATAAATACCCTGATGCTGCACCTAAATTTTTGACAAAAGGATGAGCAAACCAAACATAAGCCTGAAAGATGGGAGGAAATTATAAAGATTAGAGCAGAAATTAATTCAGTTGAGACAAAGAAAATAATGCAAAGAATTAATGAATCAAAAAGCTGGTTCTTTGAAAGATAAAATAAAATTGATAATCCCCTAGTTAACTTCATCAAAAAAAAAAAAAAAAAAAAAAAAAAAAAAAAAAAAAAAAAAAAAAAAAAAAAAAAAAAAAAAAAAAAAAAAAAGGAAAGAAAAAACTCAAATTAAAGCAATAAGGAAATAAAAAGGGTGAAATCACCACAAACCCAGCAGAGATTCAGAAGATCATTAATAGCTTCTTTGAGAATCTTTACTCTTACAGAACTGAAGAAACAGATGAAGCATAAAGATTCCAAAAAGGTACAATTCACCAAAACTGAATCAAGAGGATATAAGAACTCTCAATAACAGTCAATGAAATACAAAATGTAATTAAAAAGCTATCGACAAAAAAAGTTCAGTTGCTGATGGTTTCACCACTAAACTCTACAAGAAATTTACAAAAGATATAATCTCAATGCTCCTGAAACTCTTTAATGAAATTTAAAAGGAAGCAATCCTCCCAAAATCATTCCTGCAGGCAAGTATTATACTGATACCAAAACCAGAGAAATACACAAATAGAAAAAAAGAACTAAAGGCCAATCTCTCTCTTAAACATAGATGCAAAATCCTCAATAAAATCCCTGTACATAGAATGCAACAAATCATTATGAAGATTATACATAATGATCAGGTAAGATTCAACCCATGGATGCAAGGATGATTCAACATACAAAAATCTATAAATGTAATATGCTACATCAATAGAACCAAGTCCAAAAACCACATGATCATCTCAATTGATACAGAAAAAGCTTTTAACAAAGTCCAACACTCATTCATGTTCAAAGTCCTACAGAAAATTAAAATAGGGGACCTCTACCTCAATTTGATAAAAGCCATCTATGACAATCCAATGGCTACCATAATTCTAAATAGGGGAAAACTGAAGCCTTTTACTCTCAGATGTGGTACAGGACAAGGATGTCCTCTATCACCACTCCTATTTAATATAGTTCTGGAATCATTAGCTACAGCCATTAGACAAGAAAGAAAAATAAAAAGAGTAAGAATAGGTAACGAAGAAGTTAAACTATGATTATTTGCAGATAACATAATAATCTGCTGGGAAGACCCAAAACGCTTCACCAAACAGCTACTAGAATTAATACACAAATTTAGTAGCATAGCAGAATACAACGTCAGCACCCAAATGTCAATAGCATTCCTCTACACAGGTAACAAACACACTGAGAGAGAAATCAGAGAAACAATACCTTTTACAATGGCACCACAAAAAATGAAGTACTTAGGAATTAATCTAACAAAACAAGTAAAAGATCTATTTAATGAAAACTACAGTACTCTGAAAAAAGAGATCCTAGAGAATTTCAGAAAATGGAAAAATATTCTCTGCTCCTGGACAGAAAGAATCAACATTGTGAAGATGGCCATACTCCCAAAATTGTTATACAGATGTAATGCAATCCCTATAAAAATATCATCAATATACCACACAGACCTGGAGAAACCATTCCTAAAATTTATTTGGAACCAGAAAAGACCTAGAATAGCAAAGACAATCGTACGCAGCAAAAATAAGGCAGGAGACATTACAATTCCTGACCCAAAATTATAATACAAGAATACAGTGATAAAATCAGCATGGTATTTTCAAAAAAAAAAAAAAATAGACCTGAGGATCAATGAAATAGATTAGAATATTCAGAAGCAAATATAAGCCACACTCAGCCACCTTATCTTCAATAAAGGGGCCAAACATTTTCATTGGAAAAAAGATAGCCTCTTTAACAAATGGTACTGGAAAAACTGGCTCTCTGCATGCTCAAAACTAAAACTTGATGCAGGTCTATCACCATGCACTAAACTAAATTCAAAATGGATTAAAGATTGAAATATTAAAACAGAAATGCCAAATCTCCTGGAAGAGAGACTAGGAGGTAATCTTGAAGACATCAGGGTTGGCAAACAGTTTATAGACGAAAACCAAAATGCATGTGTAACACTTGAAATACAACTGGAATCTCATCTTGCTAAGAAGTTTTTTCATGTCTAGGCATGGCGGCACTCGCCTATAATCCTATCACTTGGGAGGCTGAAGGAAGAGGATCTCTATGAGTTTGATGCCAGCCTGGGCTACAAAAGTGAGCTCCAGGCCAGCCTGAACTGCTTAGTGAGACCCTGTCTCAAAAAGACAGGTGAAAGAAAGAAAGAAAGAAAGAAAGAAAGAGAGAGAGAGAGAGAGAGAGAGAGAGAGAGAGAGAGAGAACATAAAGAAATTACCAATAGAGTGAAAACACAACCCACAAATTTCAAAAACATTTTAACTAATAAATATTCAAAGGTCTTCTATCTAGAATTTATGAAGAACAAAAAAAATTAGGGTCCCAAAATTCAAAGTCCCAATCCAGAAATGGGCATACAAGATGAACTCATACTTCTTAGAGGAAGAAATACTAGAAGCTTACAAATACATGAAGAAATATTTCACATCGCTAGCCATCCACGAAATGCAAATTAAAACAAAACTGAGATACCATCTCACCCCACAAAGAATGGCTATCATGAAGAAATCAACGGATGACAAATGCTGGGGAGGCTGTGGGGAAAAAGGAACCCTTCTCCACTGCTGGACTTCTCCAGACTTTTTCAACCATTATGGAAATCAGTGTGGAGACTCCTTAAAAAGTTAGGGCTGGAAATCTCAATCAATCCAGCTATCCCCCTACTGGGAATTTTCCCAGATGAACTGAAAACATCATATAATAGTGATGTTTATCCACTATGTTTATAGCAGCACAATTTGTGATAGCCAAATCTTGGAAACAAACAAAAGTCCATCATCTGAAGAATGGTTGAAAAAGATATGGTATTTTTATACAATGGAATATTACTTAGCTATAAAGAATGATAACCTAGAAGATCTCATATGTAAGCGACTGTATCTTGAACATATACTCACAAGTAAAATAAACCAGACCTATGTGTGTAAATATTGTATAGCTTCCCCAGTGTAAGAACTCAAAAGAAAAAATAAAAATGGAAAGACATAACACTAAACAATGAAGAGACAGCAAGCAGAAAAGATAGGAAACATGGCAGGAGCAAAACTCTGCACTTATATACACAAGATAAATTAGACAATGGTCCTAAGAACCTCCAACAAGTTGTTTGTTTATTTGTTTGTGGGACTGGGGTTCAAACTCACAACCTTGCACTTGCCAGGTAGGCACTTGTGCCATGGAGCTATCTCCAACAGGTTTTGGACACTGAGGATAGCAATGTATAATATTAAAATCATGCTTGGAATGCCTGTCATTCTGGTATTTTAGATGTATGCTGCTTCTAATATCATTTCAATTATTGCTATACTCTCTCTCAAGTACATGTTTGTTTAAAAAAAAAAAAACAGAATAGGGTAATAAAAGAGAATGAGAGACAAGGAAAAATGTCATAGGATTGACCTGCTATAATTTTGTATTATACTTAGGTTTCTTAATTTCTGTGTAAAAATGTGTAACTGCTTTTTTATCACATTCTTTAGGGATTTATTAGAATATCAGTGACTGATGGAAAATACAAGTTCCAGGTTAAGTCTAAGGCATTTGATATTCAGAAAGACAGGGATGGTAAGCTCAAGTGCCTATGTTATAGGGTAATAGTATCACTAAGCTTCTCTTCTGGAGGGTTAACAACTTAAATTTGCAGACTTAAAAAAAAAAAAAAAAGAAGAAGGGATACACCAATATTTTGGCCCTCACCTTTCAAGGTGAGTGAGGACTCAGGTCATATGACAACCTCTACAAAAATTGACATCAGCGAAGTGAAAATCCCCCGAACACCTCACTGAGGCTTACTTCAAAAAGAAGCTGTGGAAACCCAGATACCAAGAGGGTGAGATCTTCGACACCAAGAAAGGGAGATACCAGATCTCCGAGTAGCTCAAGGTGGATCAGAAAGCAATGAACTCACAAATTTTAGCAGAAATCAAAGCTGTTCCTCAGCTCCGGGGCTACAGGCGATCTGTTGTTGCTCTGAAAAATGGAGTTTATCGTCACAAATTAATCTTCTGAATTTCTAAGCACCTAATTAAATAACTGATACATTAAAAATATTAATTCACTGAGCTAACAGCACACTTGAGCAGGAAGAGCACTCACTGTCTTAGTTACTTTTATTATCACTGGGACAAAATACACAACACCCAAAGTTAAAAGGAGGAAAGGCTTATTTTCACTTTTAGTTTGCAGAGGGTTCAGTTCATAGCCAAGTGGCTCCCAAGCAGACTTGCATGGTAGACAGGCACTGCAGAGGAGAAAGAGTCTATGGTAAGCACACAGGAGTCAGGGAAGTAGTAAGCAGCAGCAGCAGGCCTGCCTTCCCTCTCTGTCTTTACGTTCCATCCAGGCTTTGGGCCTTTGGTTAGTGCCATTCTCCACACCCAGAACTATGCTAATTCCAATCAACTGACTAATGTAATACCACATACCCTTAATCCAAATACTACACACTTAATCCACACTCACACTACCATGATCCAGCCATCTCTGAAAAGCCCCTGTGATCCCATGAGGCTTTGGGGGCCATCTATATGCAAGCCAGAACAGGTCTGTAGATGGTATTGGCAGAGCCATACTTCCACATAGGTTTATGCACATCCTGGGCTGGAGTTGTGTTCAGTGGTAGAGAGCTTCCCTAGCATGCACTGTTAGGTCCACAAGGAAGAAAATTGAAGTCCTTAAAATTACTCACAAGAGGGTGAGATAGCTCAGCAGACTAAGCGCCTGCTTATGCAAGAGCTGAGACTGGGGTTCAACACCCAACACCACATGCCTTGCCCACCACTACCCCCCAGGGCATGCTGCTCCGGCCACTGAGATTGGGCATGGTGGCAGATGCCTGTAATCCTACTGCTGGGAGGCTGAAAACAGGAGGATCACTACCAGTCTGATCTGCATAGTGAGACCCTGTATCAAATACATAAACAAATAAATATATAAAAATTAAAAATGACTCACAAGGCCTTGTAGTGCACCCACCGCATGCCTGCTCCTTCCTAGCAGTCTCCTCAGCTCCAGCCACACATGCCCCGTTGTCTCTCAGGTGGCAGCTGTCCTGACTGTAATGTCCTTCTCGCATATAGGTAAATTTAATCTGTAAAACTTCATTCAAATAGCTTTTTTAGCAAGGCTTACCTAGATTAGATGACCCTATTGTGACATTTGTTTCTTTTTTAATAGACTATTTTTAAGAATGGTTTTAGGTTCAGAGCACAGTTGAGCAGGAAGTGCAGAGCTTTGCCATGCACACCCTCCCTCACGTGCCCACAGCCTTCCTGGCCATCCACACCCTGTACCAAGATGATGCATTTATTCCAACTGATGAACCAACATGATGGCATCATTAAAATTCAAAGGCAGTAGCTCAGTGTCCACCCAGTTTTGTACACGTTATGGACTTTGACAGGAGATGATGCCATGTATCCACCATTGCATTATTGTACAAAATAGTTTCACCACCTTAAAAATCCTCTACCCCACCCCACCCATCCCTCACTTCTATCTACATCTGTTTCCATAGACTCAGCTTTTTTCAAGATTGAAATCATACAGTATGTAGCCTTTTCAGATTGTTTTCTTCATTTAGTTAGAAGGATTGTAATTTCATATCTTTGATGGCCTGATGGTGTACATTTCCAAGCAAGGGTTGGGCTGATAGCTCAGCGAACTAAAGTGCCTCTTAGGCATAGTGCAGGGACCAGGGTTGAGTCCTGGCATGCCATACTGCCCGACCTGGGGCGCACTGAGACAGCGAGTGAGGCTGGGCATGGTGGCACGTGCCTAGAATCCTAGCACTTGGGAGGCTGAAAACAGGAGAATCACTGAGTTGGATCCATGTAGTACGACCCTACAGACTCTATAGTCCTGTCCTACATACAGAAAACAAAGATTTCCAAACAGTCCTCCAGAAGCAATTGGCATACATGAAAATACTGAAGGACTCCATTTATTAGTTTGTTTTTTTTTTTTTTGTTTTGTTTTTGTTTTTTTTTCTCTAGTGGGACAGAATCAATGGAAAATAAATGTATAAACATGTGAGGGAATTTATTAGACTCAGAGGTGAGACAGTCCGCCATGGTCACCCGTGAAGAATCTGGTGACTGCTCTGCCAGGACGGAGGCCACAGTACACTAAGGGCTAGGGACGCAACACCAGCCACGGTGGAAGATGAGAGGCTCACTGCAGGGTCACCAAAGCGTATCTGCATGGGAACGCTTAAGAAAGCAGAGACGTGGAGATGCAAGTCTAAAGGTCATGGCCTCGAAGACGGACCTGCCCAGGAAGCCCAGAGCACTGCAGAGTGAGCGCGCTGCCTCCCCCCCCCTTTACCTCACGCTTCCCTTCCCTTTGCTGCCCTACATGGCAGTCATCCTAAGATACCCAGAACAGTGCTTTGCTAATCTGCTAGGCATTTCTTAATCCAGGTGACATATCCTGTTTAATGGTTGCATGGATTCAAATGCGAGTGGAACCCTGACATCCTTTGTCACCCTTTCCTGTATAGCTTACTTTTAGTGCCGTGTAGTAATCCACTGTATGCTCCACACACCCATTTACCTATTAAAATACAGGCTAGCTGTTTGCAAGGTAGACAATTATGAACAAAACTGCTAAACAATTTAAGTGCAGGTTTTTGTGTGAATATTCACTTTCAGAGCATTTGGATAAATACTAAAGAGCATCATCAGATTATAAGAATGTTTTAATTTTCTGTATCCACCATCAATAAATGTGACTTTGTGTTGCTTCAGACTTTCGTAAACATCTGGTGTCACCAATGTTTTGGAGTTTGGCTCCTTTAATGGATGCACTGCCTAATATCATTATCTGGTTGTTAGTTTGCAATATCCTAATGCCAATGCTCTTCAGAAGCTTATTCACCATTATCTGTGCAACTTCTTCTGAGACATCTAACTCTTTTGGTCATTTAAATCAGGTAGTTTCTTATCTTGAAGTTTACAAAATTTCTGCACATTTTGAATGAATCAGATAAGCCTTTCAAAAAGATTTCCTGTGCGGTTTGTCTTCTCTATCACTTTAGCGTCCTTTGCAGAGCATATAGTTGAAGTTTTTAAAAAATCTAACCTACACTATCTTTCAGGTATTGTGCTTTTAGTTATTTAATGAAAAATTATCTGCCAGATCTTAAGGAATCCAGACTTTTCCCTAGTTTCCTTTCAGTTGCTAGTTTGGCATCTTATATTTAGATATATGGTCCATTTTGAGTTCATTTCTGTGAAGCATTTGATTAAAGTTCTTTTTTTTTTTTTTTTTTTCATCAATGTTGCAGTGGCTCACCAACTGGTGGGCAGCTCGTCACACCCAGCCGAACTGAACTAGCAGGGTGCTGGGTACGGGAGGCCACCCGAGGTTTGCTGCAGCAGCAAGAGAAGCAGAACGAGAAAAGCTAGTAGGAGGCTGTCGGAAAGCTGTGGGAAGCTGCTCTTCCGTACAAGGACCTTATCATGCTGGCTTTCCTGGAGAACTTGGCTGTTCTCTTCAGAGAAGGAGCTGGGGACTTTGTTGTCAGTGAGAATGGCTGCGGTTCACTATGAAGGAGCTCTGGTCCTCACTTTGAGCATCACTTTCTGGCTCCAGAGGGGAAGATGATGGTGCAGTGCTCAGTCTCCTGGAAAAAGCTTGTCATGTTGGCTTTCTAGATAGGAAGCTGGCTTTCCTCATCGCTGGAGAAGCTCAGCCCCCCACTGGTGCTGAGAACGGATGTGATACTCTTTAGGGGAGCTCTGGCTCTTACCTTGAGCATCACCTCCTCACTCAGAGCAAGTCCCTCAGTCTCCTGGCAGACCTTTCATCCTGTTGGCAGACTGTCTAGCTTCCACAAATGACCTCTGGGTCTTCCCAGCACAGATCTGTGAAACAGGCCTGAGTGAGACCTTGTCATGGGCTCTAGCCTCCAGTTGGGGTCATGGGAGGTATTGTGATGGGCTGTGCAGGACATCATTGTGGGATCCAGGCCCTCAGCCAGGTTCTTTGGTCTTTATTGTGTGGATAGATTTCCTGTACTCTTGGTATAAGATTCTTTGGGTGTTAGAAAATAATTCTATAAAATGTGTCCTGTATTGTGTTATTTCCCTTGGAAAACTCCAAATCACAACAGATGTCCAGTTCAAACTGAAAAGGCCATCTTTTCCCCATCAAATTGCCCTTCAACTTTCTGAAAGATTATTGATACTTGTGTGGTTCTCTTGTGGGATGATACACTGTTACACAGATTTCATTCTGCGAGCAATATACTGTCCATATTAATGTTTTTATGGTAAGTCTTTGAATTGAATAGGATTAGTCCTCTGAATTTTCCTTCCTCTTCAATATTGTATTAGTTATGCCAGGTATTCTGCCTCTCAGATTCTAGCATCATTTCATCATTGTCTAAAAATCCTTCAGGAATTTTGATTGGGCCTGTGTGACATCTGCAGACTAAGTTGTGAAGAACTTCACAATATTATCTATCCAGGAATATGAAACATCTCTCCATTTATTAAGCTTTTTAACTTCTACCAGATACTTTATTTTCCCTCATATAGAACTTATACATATTTGTTAACTCTGGGAGACATTTTTAGACAAGATCTTACTATATATGAGGCTGGCCTCAAACTCATGGTGAGCCTCCTGCGTCAGCCTTCTGAATGTTGGGATTATAGGAATGAATCACCATAGCTGTCTTATTGTGTTAAATTTATATCCAGTTAGAGGAAGATTTACATTCATTTAGAGGGAGATGTGCAATTATTAATATAGCTTTTCATTTTAAATTCCAACTGTTCTTTACTGGTGTATAAGAAAATTGACTTTCGTAGATCAACCTATCATGCAACTTTGTTATAATAATTGCTTTTATGACATCCTTGCCTTGCTAGCTGAAGGTTTTTTTTTTTTTTTTTTTTTTTTTTTTTTTTTTTTTTTTTTTTTTTTTTTTTTTTTTTTTTTTTTTTTTTTTTTTTTTTTTTTTTTTTTTTTTTTTTTTTTTTTTTTTTTTTTTTTTTTTTTTTTACAGATGTTATAAAGTTAAGGGAGTTAATTTCCTGGCAATTGCTATCATGAAGTGTTGGATTTTTGACAAATGCTTTTCTGCTTCTGTTAATGACACTATTGATATGATTATGTACTTTTCCTTAATCAGTTGTTGCAATGGATTACACTGATTTTCTAATGTTGAAAATGCCACTGCGTAGACCTCACTTGGTCAAGTTGTATGATGTCTGTTATGTACTATTTTATTTGATTTCCTAATATTTTGAGGACTTTTGCATCAATGTTTATGACAGATTTGTGCATAAGTTTAAGGTCTTTGGGTAGTTCTTAGAAGAAGGAAATTTTCCCTCTACTTCTGTCTTCTGGAAAAGACTATAGAGAAATGACTGGGTCAAATATTTTCCTTATATACTTAATATAACTCATCAGTGAATTGTATTATGTATTCAATTTCTCTAACATAGCCCCATTTATTATGAGTTTTGCATACATGCTATATCTTTCAAGAGATTGCTCCATTTTCATTTAGGGTATCAAGTTTATGAACACAGCTTTTTAGTTATTATCCTTTTAATAACCATGAGAATAGAACATGAAAGCCCATGGAACATGGATAATAATATAGTGATGTCCTTTCATTCCAATTATATTACTCTCTCTTTCAACCTGGCTAGAGGCTTATTAGTTTTATTAATCTGTTCACACAACCAGTTTGTAGTTTTTTCTGTATTGACTTCCTATTTTTAATATTTCTACTCTAACTTTTATTCCACTTTACTTTGAAGATTTTATTTATTTCTCTTAAACCTCATTTGTTTGTGTTATGGCTGGCTCAGCCCGCCCTGGGGTGGGGGTGCATAGCACGTGGTGCCAGGGATCGAGGAGCGGTTGCAGCGCTTGCCTTAATTTTCCTCTGCAGGCGCTTTAGACCACCGAGCCCTCTCGCTGGCCCTCCACTTTACTTTGGATTAAATGTCCCCTTTTGCTATTTTAACACCTTTATTTTAGCTTTCAAAAAAAACAGAATGTTATAAACTTCCTTGTAGGTAGTATTTAACTATACCAATTTTTTTTTTCATTTGTATTTAACTCTCATTTCTTAAGTTCAAAATACACTGGTCAAATAATAACTCACTTATTACTTAACCTCCAATACATTAGAATTATCTAGTTATCGTTGTTGTTTCTACTTTAATTTCATCATGGGTTGTCAGCATAGTCTTATAATCTGTGTTCTTTTACATTTGATGTTATTCGTGGCCTGGAATGGGGTCCCGGTGAACGTTCAATGAGCCTGAGCACGTGTATTCTGCTGTTGGTGAAGTACTCCTTATGTCAGCTACATCTAGTTGCCTCATGGTGTTGTGTTCAATCCTGTTCTGATTTTCCACTTCCAAATGTGTCCACTTACGTTACAGTCTCCAACTACAGTACTCAATGGATCCATTTTTCTCTGTAAATACTTTTGCCTTACCTATTTCCATAGTCTGCAGGTACTTAGTACAGATATCAAAAATCCACCTTTTACCCTTTATAAATTTCCTTGCTGTGAAGTCTGCTTTGCCTGCAATTTTAAAAGCTAGTAACTTCGATTAGTGCATGTTAGCATGAAATGTTTTCCCATTCCTTTACTATTTTACTAAGTGATTCGTAGGCAACATATAGCTGTCTTGTTTTTGATCCATTCTGATAATCCTGGGTTTTTAATTGGCATATTAAGGCCATTTGCCCTGAGATTGTTGATATTGCTGGATTAATACTTAGTAGTTATTTTTTATTTATCATCTTGTCTTCCATATTTCCCTTCATTTGAATTGAGCATTTTATGTATCATTTCTGAGTCTAAGTCCCCCCCCCACTTTTGTTAGTGGTTGCCCTACAATTCACAATACGTATTCACATATCTACCCCAACTCTCTTTTAAATGGCATACACAACTCCATGTGAACCACAAGTTCTTCACAAGAGAGTACTTTTTTTTTTCTTTTTTTTTTTTGTCTTTTTGAGGCAGGGTCTCGCTATGCAGTTGAGGCTGTCCTTGAGCTCACTTTTGTAGCCCAGGCTGGTCTCGAACTCGCACCAATCCTCCTGCCTCAGCCTCCCGAGTGCTGGGATTACAGGCGTGAGCCACCACGCCCGGCTCCACGAGAGAGTACTTTCAATTCCTCGTCCTCTCCCTTAGAGTACATTATCATCCATTTCACTTATCTGCACACTAATCACTGGACACACTGCGGCTACTGCTTTAAGCAAGCTGTTTAAAATGGTTAATTTCTAGTAATACATTAAAACAAAAATGGTGCACATATATGTTAGCATCTTATGTTTTGATAACCCTATACATATGTTGTGAAATGTTAAATTGGGGTAAACATCATTTAGTCTTTATGGTAAAAACATTCAACTGTTCTGGCATAACTGAGTTTATCTTCCTTTGTTCCTACTCTAGTATTTCTTTAGGTAAATTCAAGTTTCTAACTCATGTCATTCTCCTTAGTAATTATCTAACATTTCTTACAAGTCAGGTTTACTGATAAATTCTGTTTTAGTTTGGAGGAATTATTTGGTGGTGGGAGCCATCTTGGGGCCTGTGTCCAGAGCCTTATTCATGCTGAATTCAAGGCAAACAGTCTACTACTGAGTTACCTTTATTTTTTTTTTAATCCCCCCCACCTGTTTTTTTTTTTTTTGGTCTGAGACAGGGTCTCACTATGCAGTTCAGGCAGTGATCCTCCTGCCTCAGCCTCCTAAGTGCTGGATTACAGGCATGTGCCACCACGCCCGGCTCCCTTTCTCCTTTTGATGGACACTTCTACCAAGGGAAATGTAGGTGGTTCCCACCCCTCGTCTCAACACTTAAATACATCTTGCATGGTTTCTAAAAAGAAGTCTGATGTAATTTTCCTTGCTCCGGTACATTTTCTTTTTCTTCTGGCTGCTTTCAAGATTATGTCTTTAATGTTCTACCACTCAAATAACTGCCTAAGTACAGGTTTGGGGCCTTTTATGCCTGTTGGTATCTTGAGCATGCTCAGTCTGTGGTTTGGTGCCTGAGATTTTGAGAATTCTGTCATTATTGCTCAAGTACTTGTTTTTCTTTTGTATATCCCATTATAATATATATTCTGTGTTCTTGGTTTCACTTGGTTTTTTAATGTTTTTCTTCTTTCACTTAGAAAATTTTTACTCACACCAAGCACCCACTTGACCCTCAGCTGTGTTCGTTTCTCCTTATGAGCCCATCAAAGGTACTCTTTACTGCTGTTGGATTTCTAGTGCTGTAATACTTGAAAATTTCTATTTCTGCTTACATTACACATCTGTTCTTGCATGTTCTTTTATTAGAGCCTTACCCCACTAATGGGCTTTTAAAAATTTGTCAGATAATTCTAGCATCTCTGCCATATCTGAGTTTAGTTCTGCTGGTGGCCTTTTTTCAAAATGTGTTACCCTTTTCATAACTTGTGGTTTTGTGGGAACTACACACGACATGCCCGGTACACAAAGCAAAGGTAAATAGGTCCTCAGAGATGTGGCCTTAAGATGCTAGGAGAACGGAAGCACTTTGGAAGGGTGTGGTACTGTAATCACACTGCCTGCTGAGTGATCTCGCTTACCATGGAAGCATTTGTAGTCCAATAGTTAGGTCTCAGTCTTTTAGTGAGCTTTCCTCCTGGGTTTCACAAAGGTACGTTTCTCCTAAGTGGAGCAAGAAGGCTAGACTTTGGCATTTTTCTCCTCCCAGATTGGTTAGGCTGTGGTAAAAAGTTTCTTTAGAGACCAACACTCATTAGGAACGCTGAGATATTAAAAAAAATCCCCTCCACCCATATCTGGAAGCTTTTAAGTCTTCTTCTTTCTTACCCAACCTTTAGTCTTTACTGTGAGAACCTAGTAGGATTGGGTTCCCAAAAGGGCACAAGAAAACATCCTTATATGAGATCCCTTGAAATTTTTAATTAAAATGTCAAAAATTGAATGTATTCAATACAGCATACGCCATAATGTGTGTATATATAGATATAACTGTGCACATCTTGATTTTGAAATGTTTGTAGCTTTTAGCTTGTATTTGGGTTAAAAGACTAAACTATTGAAATTCATGGTTGATGCAACATACATTGTATCATGTTATGGGTCTGATTTAGCTTTCACCTGGCTAGCGAACGTATAAATACCATCGGGCTCCGCTGTGCCTGCTCTTAGCTGGCTGGCCTACTTCAGCAGGTTAGCACAGATATCATACTTTGGATAAGAAGCAATACAGTGGGCTGGAAGAGCCCCAAGGACTCAAAAACCCAGATTCTAATTTCAATGATGACACAATCCTGCATGACTCACTTTTTCTGGATACTCCATCTTAAAAATACAGGTAATGGAGTCAGATCTACATAAAAAAAAGAACAGGAAAAAGCAAATTAAACTAGCTCCTTAATATTCAACTTATATTTTTAAAAAAACAAAAAAAAATCTAAACAAGCAAAACCAGAATAGTTGCAAAGTTAACAAGATTGTCATGGCAAATTTTCAAAAGTTCTGAAAAAACTCAAGATCTTTTACAAGCTCAGTGAAATCCATGGCTAGAATAGAATTCCAGTAATCCAAATTTTTAAATTCACTCTTGGGCCAACACGAATAGTAAAAAAAACAAATTACTGCTAAGGTGGTTAGGTACAGCAAACACTCTTTGAAACTTCTTTGAAGTCTCCTTTTGGGAGAATTGTTAGTAGTGCTTTACTTTAGTGAGTAGTTATTATAAGGTATTCAAATGTATCAAAATCTTAAGCACTACATCCTAACCATGGATTTTGCTAAGACAACAATACACCAGATAAATCCATTAACAATACAGTATGCTGACTAATGGAACACCTAATCCATTTGATAAAGTCTAAGAGTAAGACAGCAAAAACAAAGGGAAAGAGGACACAATAAAATAGTTGCTTATATCAGTGCAACTTGAGAAAATAGTTACGTTTTAAAAGCAGAACAAGTTCAATCTTCAGGAGATGTGTCTAGAATGGCTGGAATTCTACTAGCATCAAATTTATAAAGGAAGACTATGGACAGTTATTTAAGATTACTAGCTATTTGTGTGCAAGAATGCCATTGGTTTTTGAATGTTGACTCATGTCCTAAGAGCAAACTTGCAACCCAAACTGATACACCTGCAAAACTATCTTTTAGAATTAATGGAGAAATAAGATACTTTCACAACAAAGAACAAATGAAAATATTCATGGCACCAAAGGAATTCTGTAAAGTGCTCTGAAAGATGGTCTAGAAAGAGATTACAAAGATCACAATTCCAAAACCACTTAAAAAAAAAAAAGCCACCAAACAGGGCAAGCAATTAAACAGGGGAAAGATAGGGAACCAGCAGCAGGAAAATAATGTGACAAGAAACCAGTGCATATCACGTTAATGGTCTTAATTTACCGATCAAACGAAACTTGACAGCATGTGTTAAGAATATCCAATAATATGCTATATAGAAGACACACATTTAACTTAAAAAGAAATTCACACACTGAAAGTCAAAGAGGAAAACAAAACTCCGTGACACACCCAAAAAAAGCAGAGGTATTCTTTTTGTAGCCAAGACTGATGGAAACAGATGAAGGACACCACACACTTAACAAAGAAGAGATAATAGACAGACAGACAGATGCACGCACCCAATAATGGACATGAAAACTCAAATAAGCATTAACACAATTACAATGGGAAACTTCAATACCACACTGTCATAAATATAGATCAACCAGACCAAAAAAAAAAAAAAGGAAAAACAAATCAAAGAATATCAGAACTGAACCAAACCTAAGAACAAATGGGACTCTGTAGATATCTCCAGTGTTTCCACCCCACAATATCAGAATATATTCTTCTTAGCTGCACGTGCCATGTTCTCCAAAATGGATGGCATACTAGTCCACAGAATAATCTCACATGATTTGTTCATATATGTAAGTGCAAAGGAAATGAAATTGTTCCATGCATATTATCTGGCCATAATGTAATGAAACTGGCAAATAATGGCAAAAGAAACCACAGTAACTCCGTAAGTACATGGAAATCAACTAACATCGAACCGAACCACCAACTGGTCACAGAAGAAATTGAACAGTATCTGTAATTAAATGTTAGTGTGGACACAACATACTAGCACTTATGGGACACAGTGAAACCTGTCCCAAGAGGGAACTTTATAGCAGTGAATTCTCATGTCAAAAAAATAGAATGAGCTCAAACACCTTAATATTGAGCCTCAAACTGCTAGGAAAAGAACAAGTCATATAAGATTATTTATTCGATTGAGTTTCTCCTAACATCATTCTGACATCTACCCCAAATCTGTGGCAAAATAAAACTTCCCTTCTGCTATAGCCATTTAATTTCTGGCAGTTGTTCCTATCTACATAAAAGCTGAATGGTACCATTTACTGGGATTCGATCTGCTTTATGTTCTATACACTCTTCCATGGGAATCTGTTTCTGGTATCTTTCTGCTAGATCTGGCTTCCAGGCTTACCTTTCTTAGCACTAGCGTATTCAACTTCTCCTGACATCTCCAGTGGTCCCACAGGTACCAGAACACACCCTCTATCTACTTTCAAATGAACTTAAGTACCTGGTTCTCCCCAAAATACCTTCATTTACTTTTGCTTAACTTAGTAAATGTGTCTAGATGCTTGAACTACTCCAGGATTAATCTACTTCTCAACTTTATTCAACTAATCATGAATTCTTGCCAGTATTTCTTCCTAAAATACTCTTTAAAAAAAAAAAAAAAAGAAAAAAAAAAAAAAGAATTTTTTATTTTATTTATTTATTTATTTTTTCTTGTTTCAGAACCTTTGTTTGTTTATTCACTCAATTTTATGGCCAGCTCAGCCCGCACAGAGGGCAGGGCTGGAGCAGCATGTGGTCCCGGGAATCGAACAGCGGTCCCTGAGGCCGCCCAAGCTTCCCCAAGCAGGGGCTTTAGACCACGAGCCATCCAGCCAGGCCCCCCTAAAATACTCTTAAATGCTTTTATCTCTTCACTCTCACTGCTACAATCCTAATCAAAGGCATTGTCATCTTTCCACTGGATTACTCTTAACAAATTCCTATCCAGTTTTTTGGCCTCCCATTTTAATTTCAATCCCACTTTCTCAAAGAAGCCAGAGTGATTTTTAAAATGCACATCAAAGAATCCCAGAAGATGATAATCACACTGGATATAGGGCTAATACTTGCTGGAAGTTATTTCACTGCTACATTTTTATCATTTTTAAGATAGTGACTGACTTCCCCCATCATGCTTTAGTGACATACAGCAATTGAATTTTAAAGGCAAAAGATTTATATGATCTGAAGAGAAACCAGAGTACAGCAATTGAATTTTAAAAGACTCGCTGATGGAACACTTACAAAAACAGTATTTATATTACACAGATTAATATACCATTATGGTCAAAACAGCAAACAATGTAACAGGTAAAAAGCAATTATTTGAAGGCTGTTTATGCCTTTTAGTTTTGAAGTATAATTCAGGAGTAGGAAAGTATTTACAGAGCATAAGCCCTGTTAAACATAATTGAAATGTGATCTTAAAAAAAACTAAATTTCATTTTTTTGTATTTTTTGTATTTTTGTATTTTAGGACAAGGCGTACAGGGTCTCACTACTGAGATCGGACTTGTAGTGATCCACCTGTGTTCAGCCTTCAGTGAGAACTGGGATTACAGACACACGTCACCACAGCTGCCCAGTTTCAACTGCCCTCCCAGGGCACCCTGGGGTGGGGCCAGAACAGCAGGCCAGGGATGGATGTTGTATTCTTATTTAGTGATTATAAAACAACTTTGGACTATGTTAAAATGAGTTTTGAAATAGAAAAACAGGAAGAATTATAATTAGCATACTTCTCAATTAATGGCTAGTATTAAAATAATAATTTGAGGCATATATTTAACATTTTATTAGAAGACAATGGTTTTAAGTACTAGGAAAATGGACCATGAAAAGATGGCAGAGATGGCTGTAGACATAAAACATTCCTTGTGTATTAACCTTGATCAGACCACTGTTAGGTTAACTTCTCCATATAAATGACACCACTATAAAAGGTAAATTAGGTAACACAGCAAATCTAATGACAGTGATAAAGCACCCATGTTCTTGCAATAATTTCCCAAATAAGTTGATCTTTAAGAGTACTTACAAAATATGCAATACTTGTAATTTCATTTAAGTATTATTCCACTAATTGAAAGGATTGTTAGAATGGACTTCTAATAATGTGTACAAAGACTGAATCTCCAAATTTATCAAACTAGTACCACTGTACAATTTTGTAATATATAGGGGGACTTTAAGACGTACTTCCATCTTTCAGAAATCTGATATAACTCCAATTATGTTAGAATAAGCAATTTTATCACTATCCAGTAAGAAAAAACCTATTATATCTACCAATCTGTGATGTTAACATTTACCAAACATGTAAGGCTGATACACTGGTCAAGCCACAGAATCTGTTACTTAATAGCCTTGTCCTAAACTAACTGTAGAGACCACTTTCACTAAAGCTGAGAAAATTCTCAGTTTGAAGTATTCCGAACTAACATCAAGTTAAGGTCTTGATTATAAACAGGTATTTAGTATGTATTCTGTCAGTGGGAAAATTAACAAACAATGCCTTGCAAGAAAACATCTTGTTAGGAGTAATGACAACCAACTCCAGCTTAAAAAATTTCATTTATTTATTTATTTAGTACCAGGGATTAAACTCAGGACCTTGTGCTTGCCAGGTAGGCGTTTATGTCACTGAGCTATCATCCCAGACCTCCAGTTATAAAAATTAAAAACAAAACCCCCATGTTTTTTAAAGTTAAAAATAAATCTTCAAATGTTTCTTCAGAATTAGTATTACCAGAAGGCATTCTAGTTAGTACCAAACACATTGATGTCTATTTTACAAAAATTTTTCTATTTTATTTTTAAGGTACTTCTCTTAGACACCAAATCAACACTGGAATACTTACATATGCAAATTCTAGCCAACCAGTCAACCAAGGATCATCATGCTTTTTCTAACTTCCCCAGTGATTTGTGAGGGCTAAACTATTTTAAAAGACCAAAGCAGAACACTGAGCTAATGTATTTTTGGTATGCTATCTCTCACGTACAGAAAAGACCTTGACAGAGTTCAAGAATTTACTCTACTATTTCTTTTGGATTATACCATTTGCTTTCTAGTCTTCATAACACAAAAATGACCAAATAGTCCAATTTTCCGGAGCCAGTTCTGACACAAAGTTGTCAGCCCAAATAACTTGATAATGCACTGTTTCTGTCCCATGTTAAAACTTGTTACCCATTCATATTGATAAAAATATGAATTTTGCAAGCTGCAATCTGGACTCAATATATGTGAGCTTAAACAAAATTCATGAAAAACAAAACTTGCAAAATTACAGAAAATCTAGTCAAATTGTGATGAGAAGAGCTGTAACTCAAACTATGCGAGATAAATCAGAAATGTGTGATAACTTTTAAATTTTCTCATTCGAATTATGTCATCCAACTTTTAAGATAAATACACATTAACATTTTATACTTTTTCAAGATTTTCTGCCCACTACTATTTTCATTAGGACCCATTAAGTCAATAATTAAGTCTCTCTCCTTTCCTTCTGATAAAATAACCATTTTCAATTAAAACAGTATTAAACTCTCATGAAAGGAGGACTGTTTGATACTATCATTGCCATTTTACTGCTGAGTAACAAAAAGCGAAGCTGAGATCATTGTTTTCATACTGTAACATTTTGATATATTTTCTTTAAGAAACTAAACACTTTCTTAAAAAAAAAGGAAAACTTCTGGATATGCCAAATAGCCTTTCTAGTTTTGGAGGGAAAAACAAAACTTGTTCATTGTGTCACTCAACAATGAGCTTCTATTTTTTGTTTTCAAACTACCTTAAAATATGCTGAATTCACAAGGATATCCTAATTACAGTCCATTTTAGTTTCCTGAAGAACTCACGAGATTAGTGAGCTTGTAGAAATGGTGTTCACAGAAAAGACATATTTAATGTATCTGAAATTATTTTTTTAACAACTCCTCAGCTATATACTACTTATATTCAGAACCATGAAAGGGATTACCCTGTTCTTCTGTTATAGATGAATATAAAACATACAAAGGTAGGGCCGGGGATGTAGCTCAGTGGCGCAGTGCCTGCCTAGCAAGTGAAAGGCCCAGAGTTCGATTCCCGGTACCAAAAAACAAAATAGTAAAAAAAAGACAAAAAAACACAAAGGTAGGACAACTAAATTACTTTAAAATGATAATCTACTTTCAAATGAAGAAATAACCACATTTTTTTTTTTTCTTTAAGGAAAGAAAAGAGGCTACCACCACTTTAAAGTTCAAATTCCATCATCTTAAACATATCTGTGCAGGGAGTTTAAAACACACACACACACACACACACACACACACACACACACACACACACAGAGAGAGAGACATAAGCTCAAGGTAGAGCTATATTAAACAAATTCCTTTTATAAACAAATTTTAACTGAAAAGCCACAGTAGATGGGAAAGAAGAAAGGCTATTACTTGGCAAAATCCAGTGACATCTACAATAGTCTTACAGCACATTTAAGCATCCTAGGGTTTTATATCTTCACCTGCCTTCCATTTCTTAGATGCTCCTTATAAAATTGCCAATTATGAATGTAGTTGACTTCAAGTCTAGTGCTGACTTTAAGTTTCAGAAAAAGCGAAACACTCCAAATTTCTATCAATACTATGGCCTTAATTTTTTGTTTTTAAAAAAGGTTCATTGAGAAGACAATGCCCTACTAAGTGGGAGAAAAAGCAGCAATATGTAATTATATATAATACTCACTGTATGGGAGTGTTTTTTGTATGGTATCTAGGAATGCACTTACTTGCTCCGCCTCGTCAATATAAAATTACTTAGACCAACACTACCAAAAATAGCAGTACTACATGGGGGCACACATTTACAATTCTGCTAGCCTTAAAGGCAGTAAAGAGAAAGAAAATATATCAAATAGTACATGCACATCTTACATAACTTCCACGGAACATCCAATGGCTTGTATGCAATGTGCCTCATTTCCATAACTGCATCACCAACTACTAAGAAAGATGAGTTTAAAAGTAATGGTACTGAACTGAATTGTTTGAAGCCAGTGCCCCACAAATGGGGAAAAGTGCATTTAGTTCAGCAGCAATACAGCACAGTGTGAAGATATTGTGCTTAGACACAGATATTCCAGAACTGAAAGATGTACAAGGCAAGTCAAGATATAAAACCAAAGTACACTGTTAAATAACCTTGAAACGTAACATATATTGCAGTTTTCAAAGAAAGACATTCATTTCATTACACAAGGAAAGAGAGAAAATTCCCTAAAGTTACCTACTGTAGTTCATGATATAATAAATACATATCTATATAGCATTGTATATACATATATAGAATGTGTTCATGTATAATTTGCCAAATCTGTTAGTTTTTATGGATTTGCAACTTTCAGAAATGAAAAAAGAATCCTTTTTGCTACAAACTTATGTTCCCCCAAACTTAAGAAAACACATTTATACTAGAAAAGGTTTTAATACCGTACCCTCATCAAAAACTTGCCTAAGATATTTTGCTTCACAATTCATCAGAGAAGTAAAATTAAAAGAATTTTAGATTTTTCACTATTTATTTTAATCTTTCCAGTTCTTTCAACAAGCAAATATCTTAATATTTAAACCAGCGGATGCAAATTCTTTAACAGAGGATATAAACGCTAGTTGTAACGAATTGAAACAGAGCAAATCAAAACAAACAAAAATTCCAATGATTTACTCTGACTGTAAACAATATATAAAATTTAAATCTCAAATTCAAAATAAGTTAAGGAAATATTTCACCTTTGGGGCCTATGGTATATAAAGATCTGACAACTGGTGAGGGAAAAGTGTTTATGAAAAGTTGCAACAAAATCGTTTGCCATTATTTTTTGTAAGAGAAATGTTTAACTATCCTACATCTGCCTCTTAAATTTAACAAATTCATAATCTGTTGGCAATTTTTAAGTAAACTGGTATATGAGATTACACAACAGAAAACATTGATCAAATTCAGCAAAGAAAACTTATGTAAGCTTTTTGTACAGTTTTTAAAAAAATCTAAATGGCTATGATTCCTCTATTAGCAGAAACACATATGCAGTCTTTACAAATCTGCCATATATATCAATATCTACATAAATAGACATAGATACAGATGTGAAACATGAACGGCAATCTGATTCTCAACAGTGTGTAGGACACGCAGATCTGCATCAGACCATGGCGCGATACGGACCCTGCATCTTTAAGAACTGAATGATGAAAGAAGGGCCCCCAGCAACAATCTGAGGGGGGAGGTGACTGAGTGGGCAGTTCTCAATGCTCATGATTGAAAGCTTGCTGCAGAGAGCTAACTCGAAGGGAAGGCTGTGCAGGTTGGGGTTGTCATTCAAATACAGTTCTTCTAGGTTCTCCAGTGTACCTATTTAAAACAAAAATTCAAATTATTTTCAAAAAGTTACTATAAAAATTCAACTGAGAACTACTCATACATTTAATATACATCTTTTAATGTTTTTCTGTTTTAAAATTCTATAGTGAAGGACCTGATACTTTACAGCATATTCAAATCAACTGGAGATATTTTTTAAATTCTTCATGCTCAGATTACATTCTGTATCAATAACAACAAAATCAGAATCTCATCCTTAGTTTTCAAAACTGGCATTTTGAAAATTCTCCATGTCCAGAGAGATTCTGTTTAGAATAGCATGCTATATACATGTATGTGTAATTTTAGAAGCGTATTTTTATATAATCAGTGTCTACATCATTTTATGGATACTAAAATAATTTATATTAGATTTCTCATGTGGAAAATTTTTGTTTTAACAGTTATTACATATTTACCAGTAAACCAAAGTCAGTTTACATAGTTTAAATATTTTTTCTTATACAATCTTAGGATATTCATATTTTCTAGGTAAAATACATGGAATGAGGTGAATCAACCTACTAGAAACATAATCAGAAAGTTTCCTTAAATGGTTCCAATTATAAAAGTAAAAATATAGGTTCCTGAAAATGGTATTTATTAGATAAAATAAAAGCAAAAGCTATCAGGTTATGGATTTGTTTACACATCAGATATTATTTAGAACAAACTACATTTGAAGAAACTTTTTTTTTCATGTCCACTTCCGTCTTTTCTTTTTTCTTTTTCTTTTTTTTTTTTTTTTTTGTCTTTTTGAGACAAGGTCTCGCTATGCAGTTGAGGCTGGCCTTGACCTCATTTTTGCAGCCCAGGCTGGTCTCGAACTCGCACCGATCCTCCTGCCTCAGCCTCCCGAGTGCTGGGATTACAGGCGTGCGCCACCACGCCCGGCCTAACACTTGCTTTTTTTTCTTTTATTTTTTTTTCTTTTATCTATTTATTTTTTTCTTGTTTCAGAACCTTTTTTGTTTATTCACTCATTTTTATGGCCGGCTCAGTCCACCCCAAGGGCAGGGCTGGCATAGCATGTGGTGCCGGGGATCGAACCGCGGTCCCTGAAGCCGCCCAAGCTTTCCCAAGCAGGCGCTTTAGA
>PVJA010018390.1:0-40050 GCA_004027025.1 Myocastor coypus | reverse complement strand
ATTCCAAGACTCCAATTTAAGAGAACTTCTAGAGAATTGAGAGCTCCTATTACTCATGAGAAAATGGAGGCTTACAGAAGCTGAGTGACTCATCCATGTCTATGTAGCTCCTTAGTGACTGCTTGAAGGTACAATCCAGGTCCTTGGTCTTTCTTAGCACTAAATGGCCTGATTACTTTTAAAGGGTGACACAGCTGCATATAATGCACAGCTTATGATTACTGTGGCTCCCAGATTAGTGATGACTTTCAAATTTTAAAAAAGTAAAATCTTGGGGTGGGGAGATAGCCCAGTGGCATAGGCACCTGCTTGGCAAATGCAAGGCCCTGAGTTCAATCCTCAGTGCTGCATGCCAGGCTGGCCCTAGAATCTTGGGCATGCCTTGCTAGCCCCAAAGCCAGTGTGGTGCACATGCCTATAATACCAGTGCTAGGGAGGCTGAGACAGGAGGATCACTGTGAGTCTGAATTGCATAGCAAGACCCTGTAACAAATAAATTCATAAAAATATTTATAAATTTTTTTCTTTAAAAAGTAAAAAATTGACAAGAAAAAAATGGCTCTATTGCCTCTCTGTGTACATCAGAACCAGTGTTCAATAAGAGAATACATGCTTAAGAGCAAAGATCTGAACCTCGGGTCTACTCCTTAGCAGATGACCCTCATCAAGCCTTGCTTTCTCTTCATCAGCCAAGTGTGAATTGCCATGTTAACCCGCAGGTTATAAGTTCATAATGCTCCCATTAAATTGTCACAGAGCATATTGATATAGCAAGAAAATGGTTCTGTTTTTATTATATAATGGGAACCTAGGGCATGCTGCTCTATGGATAGTTGTAGAACATCTGGATAAGAAGCACCCTTAGGTTAAGTGTGCTCTTTAGACTTTTGTCTTGATTTGAATTCTTTTGGAGCCTCCTGGTTCTAGCTGTGTGATTTTAGCTAATGTCTCCCCGCCTGTTAAGTGAAAAGATCATTATTGTCCTGATGGAGATGTGGTGACATTTGAGCTAAACCCTTGACACAGCACAGTACATAGTAAGCGTGCATAAAGGGAAGATGTGGCCAGTGGCACCAAGGAGAACAAGGTAAACTCACATAGCTTCCTTTCTGCTTACAGCCTAATGGCCATTTCCTCCTCTCCTCTATATGAAGCCTTGAAACTGTAAACTAAAATTATTCTGAGGGGATGATCAGGAGCCATTTTTCTAGAATCAATTTGGCCATTTATGCTCTGCTATAGCTATTACAATCATCCCTTCTTCCAAAAGCACATATAAAATTTCCTCAAACCTCATTTACTGTGTTTGGTCTTGGGTTTATCTAATTTGCTGAATGTTTTTACTTAAATGAACATATATTGTTAATTGTCCTTGTTTTCAATTGGATCTGTTCAGTTCTGTCTTTCTTATTTGATTTCTAGTGGTCTTTTCCCCTTAAATTTCCCAGTTTCTTAATACTTCTATTAAGTAGTTCTATTCAATTTTCTGATTGCCCTATTGTTTTCATTTATCTGAAGTCCATGTACCTCTCAAGTGTTGCTTCAGTCCCGTGTCTTTTGTGTTGTTATCTGACAAAAATTTACACACTCGTTTGGGGCAGGATTTCTCCCCTCTCTCTCCCTGTACTCCACAGGCCCTGTCTGGTGATGTTATAGTTCTATGGCCCCTGTCTTGGCCCCATGAGTCCAGTCAACACCAGGTCTTCTATCAGCAATTCAGGACATGCTCCCCATGGGGATGGGAAATTGTTGTGTTCCTGCGCAAACCTATGTTTGTGGATTTTTCCAGGTTCTAACCAGAAGGCTGTGATTTCTGGAGCTTTTCTACATTCTCATATAGCCAACTTCCAGTAATAAGCATTCAGGGGTTAAGAGAATTCTTTTTCTGCCTCCATGAATGGACAGGCAGGGCAGCCCTCTATTTCTCCCCAGAGAGCCTGATTGGGGCATCATAGGACACCTTAGACACATTTCTCTACCAGTGAAGCTCACAAAAAGCATTTATTCTTATGGCTTATATTCTGAATTATGGAACAAACCTCAACACACTTAAAAGAAATTAATTCACATTAGGTTCATTCTTCCACCACAACAGTTAAATTAAAAATCAGTAATAGAAAATTATCAGGGGAATTGTCCAATTTGTAAATGAAACACCACTCTTGCAAATCATTCACAAGTTAAAGAGATGTCCCAAGGGAAATTAGAATGAGACTGAAAAAAGAAATATTTCAAATCTACAGGATTCACCAAAAGAAGCACTGAGGGGAAGCGTTTATTAAATTAAACACTTATGTTAGCAACAAATGTTTTGAATAAGTAAACTCAGCTTCCATCTTAAACTAGAAAATGAGCAACAAATTCACCAAAGCATGTAGGAGGAAGACAAAAAATGAGCAAGAACAAGAATCAGTGAAACTGGAAAAGAAAAACAATAAAGCAAATTAATGAAATAGGTCAATAAAGTTGATCAGCATCTAGCTACAACAATCAACAGAAAGAGATAAGCATATGTTATCAATGTCACCAATGTAAGAGAGGACATCACTGCAGATTTTGCAGATAGTAAAAGGATAGCAAAAGAATGTTTTGAACAATTTTGTCAAGACATTTGATCACTTAGAGGAAATGGACATACCGTGTGAAGGACACAGACTTGACAGAGACCATTATGAAGCAGGTGTGAGCAGGATTTAACATTAACCAAGGTCTTCCTTAGGTACTTGGGAGCCTGCCCAAGGCCTACGCCCCTTGTCTGGAGATGAGCAGCGAATTCCTAGTCAGTGAGCTTCTATGAACCACTGGTCCAGGCCAAGGCCTATAGTGACCTACAAAGCTGTGCCACCTCAGAGGAGAAGATAAGGATACAGCTGAGGACACCTGGCTCCAACTCCAGTTAACTAACAGGAGGCTGCTGCGGCAGGGGCCACACACCCACAACAAATACCAACCTGGAGATAAGATAGTCTCCTGATTAGCCTACCTTACTGTCGGGGAAGTCTTTGAAATGTCTTCCAAGATTCTGCAGCCCCTCCTTCATTTGAAAGCCAAATAAATATGAGCCACCCACAGACGCTCTTTGTCTTAGACCTCAGAGAATCTTCAGTTCTGTCAGAGTGTTTTGAACCTCCAGGAGTCTTAAAATGATACCGTTGTCTCATTTATCTAAGCCTTAGCCATCCAGTCATTTGGGAGACTGCGGGCCTGGTCAGCCTGCAATAACTATGTAATAATTATTAATCCCGTACCATTACCAAATATCACCAAGAAAAGTAGAAACCTGATTAATCTGATGCTTATTTTCTAAGAATTAAAATCATGGTTAAAGAACTTCTCACAAAGAAATCTCCAGGCTCACTTGGGCAGAACAATTGTATTAATTTTATACAAACCTTTGATGGGTTTCTCTGAGTACAAGACACTGAGCTAATGCCTCTATGGAAACATTTAGCCTGGAAACACTGGGTAGTGAAAAAATGTGCGCTGCAAAGTGCCAATTTTCTGAGTGCGTGGACAGTTTCCACCAGTGAAAATCTAATCATCACTGTGATAGGAGGAACAGGAGCCTTGTAAACGTTCAGTGGACTCTCCTCCTTCCCCAGGTGACAAGGACTCATCCACACAGTCTGCCTCTCCATCAGAGGACTCTGTTATCCCCAGAATCACTAAGCACTGGAAAAACATACTGCATCTGCACTGAATGTCACAAAAATTGTCTTGTCATTATTCCCTAAAAAGTATAGTAATAGGTACTTATATAGCATTTAGGCTGTGTTTTTTTTTAAGAATTTTTATTTATTTTTTTTCTTGTTTCACAACCTTTGTTTGTTTATTCACTCATTTTTATGGCTGGCTCAGCCTGCCTGGGGGGCAGGGCTGGCACAGCATGTGGAGCCGGGGATCGAACTGCGGTCCCTGAAGCCACCTGAGCTTTCCCAAGCAGGGCTTTAGACCACTAAGCCATCCAGCCGGGCCCCTTAGGCTGTATTAGACATTGTAAGTGAGCTGAAGACAGCTGGATATATCCAGAAGGATGTGCACAGATTATATGCAAATACCACACTATATGCAAGGGACTGCAGCATCTGTAGGCATTGGTATAGGTGAGGGTTCCTGGAACCAGACCCCCCACCCAGATACCAAGACCTAGCTGTACACACTGAGCATCTACTCCTCCCTACCCCAAGGGGGATTTACCCTCAGGTCCTTGGCCTGCGTTTCCATGTGCCGAATCTGTTCCAGGGCAGCTGGGCTGGCGCTCAAACCCTGCAGTTGAGACTTGACCAGGTGGAGTTCTTCACCCATGGAGGCCAGGTCATCCAGGAGGGTCATCACACAGCTGTCACAGTCTGCAGGGACCACAGCCAAAGGCAAGAGAGCAGTGGGAAAGAGCCAAGGGAAGGCCAAGAGAGCACTGGTGTGCATCAGTTCATGTGCTCCCAGCTCATTATGGGCAGAAGTCACAGCCCTTCTCAGAGGAACGTGGACTCTGACAAAAAGGAGCATTTGAAATACAAATGAGGACTCTAGGCAAATCACTGTTTATTTTGCATGTGGGAAAAGTAATCAAGAATAGCTTAGATTTTGGAGTGCTTGTTAACCGCTGGGTATTTTTGGAGCACTTCCCCAAAGGCCCTGTGAAGTAAATGTAGTTATTGTGTCCATTCTAAGAACAATGAAAGCCCAGCTAGGAAAGTCTGGTGTCTACTGAAGGTCACACAGCTAGCTGTCCACAGAGGCTGCCTGTGGCCCCTTCTTCCCTCTCCCCCTACTGCATGTCCTACAAGGGGCTCATCAACTGAATGTCACATTGGAAAGGGAGGAGGTTTTCTAAACATACCGTCACATTCTTCTGCAGGAATGCTGTCTTTGGGTTCTTGGTTTATGCAGTCTGAAAACAGGTCAAACAAACAAACAAACAAACAAACAAACAAAAAAACAAAGAAGACATTGTTATGAAATGTACTCTTCACCTGCCTTTAAAATTGATTTTCAGAAAAGTGATAGTGGAGAGATCTTAGTCAATATACTGATGTGAATATACCTGAGTTTGGCAAGGGAGACCCCCACAAAACCACCAGAGTCTCAGGTGCTTTTAGCTATCATTAAATGAGTTTTTTTAAATTTTTTTATTGTTTAAATTTAACAATGGTTATATCACATATTTTCATCATCAGATCAGTTTAGGTTAATACATATAGGTATATAAGATTGATCAAACAATTAAACATTTACCCTTCTAAATCAACATTACTTTAGGAGGCTGAATCTAAGCCTCCTAAAGTTCATCTCACTAATCTAGCTCTGCGTTTCATGCATTGTAATTAAGCATTTTTTTTTCTTGCTGGGTGGTCAAGGGCAAGTCGAAGCAAGACCTGTATAACAAAACATTCTTTTTTTTTTTTTTTTTTTTTTGTTATCTTCCAGGGTCAAATCCCCTCAGGATTAAGTTTGGGACCATATACAGTACTTTGTAGAACTGTTGTTAGTGTCAGCCTTCGGGATGAGTCATGGCCATTGCTTGGCCATTTTGCTTTCTGTGAAAGCCTGAGAGAATGTTTTTCTCTGGGTGACTCTCCTTAGACACAGTATAGTTCATTCATCCCTTTCTTCTGAGGTCCCATAATCTCCTTGACCAGAAAATTTGGGACACCTCTCAGTTATAGGATATTACAGCACAGGTTCTCTTATATCCTGGGTCTTTATTGACTTTGAAGGGCTAGGGCCAAAATATTGGCTATCCTTATAACCCTTCTTTTTCTCCAATTGTCGGTCTGTTAACTTACATTCTTAACCCTCCAGCAGAAAAGCTTTGTGATACTATTACTCTATAACATAGGTACTTGAGCTTATCATCACTGGCTTTTTGAGTATCAAATATCTTTGACTTAGCTTGTAAATGATATTTTCTGATCATCATTGATATTCTAATAACTTTCCATACAATGTGATATAAGCAGTTACTCAATCTTGACACAGATATTTGGAAATTCAAGGAAATACAAAATTGTAGCCTGTCAAGACTATGGTATTTGGCCCAGTCTCTTATTTTCAAGTACTACTCTTGAAAGAGAGGATGACTAACTGAGTTTACACAAGGAGCAGCACATATCAAAAAAGACAAGAGTGACATGTATTCCAAACATAGTTTTGGAATTGGATTTAGAGTGCTCAATGATCCAGGCACTGAAGCCCTACAGCCAAGAGAGAGGGAAGCCTGGCTATGGCTCCAGTTGGCTGCAGAATTTAGTAGTAGCATCCAGTGGTAGATAGCTGGTTTTAGGCCCACACAGAATAGAAGAGTTGGGTGGTGAGGGAGGCTAGACAGTGTGCCCCTGAGAGGACACTGGAGAAACCTGTGACTGTGAATCCAAGGGAACAGTGGAGACCCCAAAAGTTTGGAGAAGCCAGGAACGTGGATTGGCTGAAGAAAACTGCAAGGAGGAAGCAGAGCTGGCCCAAGAGAAAAGCTGCAGCCAGTATAATGATCAAATGTGTTGTTGGGGCGGAGTCACCCAAGACAAGCATTCACAAGGAGCTGTAGGACTTAATATTTGCCCTGCTGGATTTTGGACTTGTTTGGTTCAATTAGTTTAAATATCTCTGTTTGTAACATTTGGAATGGAATTATCTATTTTGTGCCATGGAATGTTGAAAATGTCTAACTTTTTATTTGGACAGGGGCTTATAGCTAAGTATTTGCCTTAAATCTTAGATGAGACTTGAGTTTGGGACTTTTCAGCAATACTGAAACTGTTAGGACTTTCACAACTATTAGAGATGGACTAAATGCCTTTTGTATGAAGGAATGCACATGAATCTTTGGGAGGCCAGAGGTGGAATATTATGGTTTGTGTCTGTCAAGAATATGGTATTTGGCTCAGTCTCTTATTTTCAAGTACTACTCTTGAGAGAATGACAGTAACTGAGTTTACACCAGGAGCAGTACATATCAAAAAGACAAGAGTAACATGTATTCCAAACATGGTTTTAGCGTTACATTGTGCTATAGTCAATATGCTGAACCTTTTGAAGGTTCTTGAGACCAATATCTGATTCATCCTGTGTACATAAGTGTATGGTTTTGCTATTGATATGTTTTCTGCTTTAGCTGCTTCCAGTCACTTCGTTGTTTAATCCATAACACATTCAGCTGTGTTAGACCCTTAAGTTCTTGTTTTCTTCTTTAAAGTTCTTATATTAGGGAGACTATATGATATTTACACATATAGGTCTGGTTAAGCTACCAGCTCTAGATGAGTTTTTAAAATAATTTATTTTTAAAAAACTAATTCATATCATTTAGTCACCACCATAAGTTACACCTACTTAATTCCCAGTTGTCAAAGCAAAGTAGCTATTTTTCTAGCCGGAATTGTGTACTACATTGCCCGGAAATTTGTACTTGGGTTCTTAGGCTGTTATTTTAAGCCAATTTCATTAGTTCAGATTAGCAGAGCATGTGCCTAGGTCTTACCTCCAGTCAGGGGGTGGCAGGTACCCAGCTGGCCATTGCCGTTACAATGGCATGGTTGGCAGCTACCTCCAAGCTTCTGGGGACTCCCAAAGTACCCTGGTGCACACCTAGACAAAACAGAGGAAGGGTGACACGGACTCAACTAACTCACTCAAGCTCCAGCTCCATGTTGATATTGTGCCTCCGCAGAAGGGACAGTGACATGGATTTGCAAGAGTGTTTGTTGGTCAAGACGAAGATAGCCAGCCCTTGACACTGGCAAGAGGAGGCAGGCAGGGATTGTTTCTTTCCTCCTTTCCTGCTCCCAGAACTACCACGTCCTCAAATACAGGCAAAGCTGTGTGGCAGATGGCCAACATACATGCATGAGCAAATGGTTTGATCAATACATAACTCACGAGTGGGTAAATTTTAAGACTTAGAAGATACCCATTCCAAATTAATTATTGCCTAAAACTTAAGGCCAATTTCTTCTCAAAATACATTTAAAGTAAGATTCATGAACTTCAGGCTTTTGCACAGAGCAGGACTTCTTTTTTCCTAGCATATTATTTCTCAGTGGCATGATTCATATCAGCACTGACTGCTACAGTGTTTCTCATAATGAGCTTACACAAGAGAGAGCAGTGAGAGCTTCTACCTCCGGCCATGCTCCGTGATCATGCTAGACCAGCGATGGCAAACCTTACAGACATTTTAATCATAACAATGGTCGGCTACAGCAGCCCTGCCACAGGGCCACCGCCACTGTTGGTGATGGGAGCTTGATTTCTAACTTACAGGTTAAAAGTTAAAAGATCATAGGTCTTTGATGGTTAGAGTCTGTCTTATTAAAAAAAAAAAAAAGTAAGATAAACATCTGTTAATTCTTCTGGAACTGGGATTTCAATTAAAATATTTCCATTTAGAAAACTTCCACTTTCCACCCATGGTGCCCAAATCCATATTAAATTGTTACACAGTGTCTAACTGTTAATGGAATTAATAGAATCAAGGAAATATGGTTATTCTTTTCCCACAGTGTAAGCTTTGCATCATAAAACTGTTTGATAAATTTGATATGCATTACCAATAGATACATGGTGATATAATGCAAAAAATATGGGTTTGAGGCCAGGAAGATCAGGCTAGACCCCTGCCTCTGCCTCTTGCTATTGGGATCTTGAGATTTTATCCTAATTCTTTGAAATTTTTTCTTCATCTATTTGCTTCATAGAAACATAACTTCCATGCATTCATAGGGATTTCTTTTTGCTGTTTTCTACTAATGCACCCCTAGCATATGAAGTAGTATCTGGTATATATTAGAAACTAAGTATTCATTGGGTGGGTGGGTGGATGGATGGATGGATGGATAGATGGATGGATGGATGGATGATTGGATGATTGGAGTAGTAATACCTATTTTGGCCAGTGGGTATAAGAGATGATGTAGTAAAGAATCTTGGGCCAGGGATATAGCTCAGCAGCACAAGTCCCTGCCTGGCAAGCACAAGGTTCTGAGTTCAATCCCTGGTACTGGAGAGAGAGAGAGAGAGAGAGAGAGAGAGAGAGAGGAATCTGGCATAGTATATGCACATAACAAACAGTAGCTATGATTTTTACTTTATAATTGGTGTTGGCTTACTACATTTATTAAAGTTGACAGGAAGCAGAAAACCTGTGTGTTCCCTAATTATCAAAAAACTAGGCTGAGATAGCTCATCTATGTCTATTAAGCTGGGTGGGGAAAATATTAATCATAGTGCTTTACTTTGTGACCTGCCCCATAGGATGCTACGCAGAAAATGTATGTTCTTGAATACTTTATTTTGGTATGTCTCACCTATACTTAAACTTTACATGTAAAAAGCACAGAAATACAAGTATCTTATATTAAAATCACACAGAAGGGGCTGGGGAGATAGCTCCGTGGCACAAGTGCCTGCTTGGCAAGTGCAAGGTTGTGAATTTGAACACGGGTCCCAAAAAAAAAAAAAAAAAAGTTACAGAGATATTCAGGAGGTCTGAGTTCTCTTTCTTACTGTTGTAAAGCATCGATTACTGATTATAAGAATAAGTGATTCGCTTACTTTTGATGGCTGAAAATAATGAATTAAAATAAGGGTTTCTGACCTCACAGATCACACTGCTACAATGGATGAGAATCAGACAGCACAGCTGTCCCCTGCGGCTGTGTGATGAGGGACAGATCAGCCAAGCATGGCCACCCTTGGAGGCTTCCCAGGCCCGCCCTGCAGGCTGCCCCTCCTCCGCCTCGCCAGCTTCCTATGTCTCACCCTCTGTAATCCTCCAGTTCGGTGTTCTGTGCTGAGCTCCTAGTGCCAGGTGTGACTCTTGCTCAGTCCATGTTTAACAAATGAGAATGTCGGTGCCAACCTAGCCTACACTTGTGAAGATGTTTCTTCTTTAAAAAAAAATAGTAATAATAAGAAACAGCCCCTTTCTTGAGGCATCAAATGTGACAAACATAAACAGAGAAGAGAGACCCGTTCATTAAAATGTTCCCTTCAAATGAGCTGCCTTCCAAATAAGTGAGTGCTTTGTCAAGCCTGGGGCTCTTTGTAGCTGTGTTGTTTGGGTTGTACATGGAGGGGTCAGTCAGCCAGCCTCTGCCAGTGGAGGCCCAGTAGGTTTTAACTCTCAAGGTCTGGGACACCTGCCTGGTCCCTGTCTTCACTGCGTCTGTTCTTCTCCTATCACCCCCTCCCACACCCTGCAGGGCTGGGCAGCGGCCCCTGCACTCAGGCCTGGCCCAGCCTGTTTGCTGTCTGTCTTCCTCTGGCCTGTCACCCCTGAGGGCAGATTCCCTGCTCTACTTGGATATGTATGTCCCTAGGGCTCAGCCCAGTGCCAGGCAGAACTGAGGGTCACCATATATTTTGTCATGGACAGAACAGATAAACATGAGAAATAGTCCTTTTGCTGAAATGGAAAATAAAGAACCTCAGCTTGGTCCCTTTCACCAAAGGTCAGTGGCTAGGGAAATAGAGGATGTATGTGCGTGCATGGGTGCGTGCGTGCGTGGGTGCGTGCGTGCGTGCATGCGTGCGTGTGTGTGTGTGTGTGTGTGCCTGACTGTCTGTGTGTATCTATGGCTATAGAAATGTGTGTGTAAGCAAAAGAACATAAAGTGTGCGTGTATAGATGAGGCTGCGTGGTGGGGGGGGGGGCTAGGAATTTGCAGGAATGCCTTTCTGCAGGGGCCTGGGAAATGTAGGGATAGTCACAGGGAAAGATACCTTAGAATGTATGGTAGGGAGCAGGGTTAGAGGACTTGAAGGGTGGGGGCAGCAGGAGCAGTAGGGATGTGGGGAGGGGCTTATGTAGGCATATCTGGGGGAGGGAGGAGATGTAAAGGTGGGAAGGGGCATTCAGGGGTAGTGGGAGGCATGTAGGGATGACTATGGGGTTGGGGTGCATTAGGTGTGTTATGGGTGTGTCGCGTTGTTGAACTTTGTTCTCTGATTTCTGAAACATGCAGAGAACGAAAGAGGATGTTAATGATTTATGAAGAGATCAGTCCCATGTTTCTCCCAAAGAGACCCTTTCCCAGCCTCAGTAAAAGGAACAGCCACACCCCTCCTCTGGACCCCATGTCACCCCACCCTCAGGAAGCAGCACCCACCTCTCACATCGTGTCCCTGTGTACCCAGGTTTGCAGGCACACTGCACGTTTCCGCCATTCACAACACAGCCGGTGGCAAAGCTTAAAGGGAGACGAAAAAAGTCGTGGTCAAACTACAAATCCACAAAGCCCGACTTTTCTTTTCTTTCTTTCTTTCTTTCTTTCTTTCTTTCTTTCTTTCTTTCTTTCTTTCTTTCTTTCTTCCTTCCTTCCTTCCTTCCTTCCTTCCTTCCTTCCTTTCTTTCTACCACAAAGGACTGGTTTGTGTTAAGTGAAAATTGTGAGGAACTTTTATGTGCAGCAGATTTTCCCCTCAAGGCTAGCAGAGCTCACGGTGAAGTCACTTGAGCCAACACATGGCCGATGCAGAGAACAGGGACTGAGGGCGTTTGTCTTATTTCTGGCTTGGAGAAATGCATTCCTTCCCTTGAGATGGAGCAAAGGAGCTCGTTCTGGAAAGGATGATCACAGCAGCACTTTTCCAGGAATAACAAGGAAGGAATACAAGTCCAGACAAGAAAAAGGAACCGAGAGTTCTGATTCTTTTTTAAAAACTTTTCTCCTGTTTTTTCTAGTCTTCTTTTACAGTGAGCACACTGCCAGTATGGGGGCCAGGCCCAGGGAACCCAGTGGAGTCTGGAGCCAGGCCACCTGCCTGGCCTTTCTGTGGGCATGGTCTTTGGCTATTTTCACCCTTTTTTGCAAAGCAGGCCATGAAATTTTGATTCTGTTGACATATCTGAGAAGGTAATCTACCCAACCCCCACAAAACAGACCCAAAAGAGCCCAGTTGCCCCACAAAGTGTCTGGTGCCCAGGATAGAGTCACAGTGACTGATCAGGAGGAAAATGGTTTCATTTATCATGTGCAAGTAAAAGAAGTCCTATTTGGGAAGCCACCCTTCTTGAGTTAGGTGCTATTTTTGTTTGGGGGCAGTTAGGAATTCGTTAGCAACATTGCTATCGCAGGAAAGACAATTTGCTAAAGGCTTTTCCTGATAAATCCAACAAGCTGTAACTCTGCCTTCACCAAAGCTGGAAGCCAACCTCGATGATATCAGTGCCCTTTGCAACCAAACAGGGAAACCCTGTCCCAAGTGCCCCGGTGGAAATCTTGCTGCTTTCTACTCTCGCCAGCTTCTGCAGGAACAAGCCTGGGCAGGCATGGCGGGGTAGAGCCCTGAACAAGGAAAGCTACAGGACCAGGCAGGCCAAGCAGGTAACAAATGTGTACATAGCAAAGCAGGGCAAACGCATCCAGCAGGGAGCTCCAGGGAAAGTCGGGCTCAGACCCGTGACTTGGGGGGCACTGTCAAGGCCTGCCCAATCTGTCTGACAGGGGCCGACAACCATCTCCCTTGCAGTCCACTCTTGCTTCTGAGCCCGTAGGGACTATCACACCGCTCTCAGACCATGATGGACACAGCCTAAGGAGCCCTGGGAGGAGCTCTAGGGAAATGACGAGGTGCGGCTCCTACCCGCAGGGGTGGGGATCACCTCAAAAAGAAAAGCACAGGTGTGTCTGTCTGTGCATGTAGTCTACTGGGCATGCGGGCACCTCCCGGGCAGCTCAGACGCTGCTCAGGCTCAGGACTGTCCTAAGGCTTCCATCACACCAAAGCTGAGACCCAGATGCCTGACAGCAGCCGGCAGGTTACACAGGATCTGAGCCAGGCTGACCCTGCCCCTCATCTCCTGCACTCCAGGAATGCAGGGAAAAGACAATCCTCTAGTTTTCTTTTGGTTGATTTTTTTTTTTTTTTTTTTTTTGCAACTGGGGATCAGAACTCAGGACCTTGCATTTGCCAGGCAGGCACTTGTGCCCCTGAGCTATCTCCCCGGCCCCTCTTTTGGTTGATTTTTAAAACTGACTTTGGAGGTAACAGTGCAGAACAATGCACCATTCGTCTCACAATAGCTTTGCTGTAAAGTAACCCTCTCGGACATGTAGGTCTTGATGATACTGGTTGCCTTGGTTGCTTTCCAGCAGCCAGAGGCTGCTTCTGTTGAAGCCATCAGTCTCTGTAAATGTCCTCTTCAAGTGACTCAAAGTCAGGGGCTAAAATACTTTACGCTCTCATCGTGCTAACACTGCTTTGTTCAAACTGCACACACAGCTCACTGATGACTTCACTTTGCCCAGGCTTATAGCACCCTCCTCTGTTAACCCATAAACATCCCTAAGCCTAACCTCAGGGGAGAGAGCCTGAGACTTGTCCTCCTCTCTCCAAGCTCAGCTGCTCAGGAACAGGTCATCTTTGCAAAGTTATCATTTCCATAACTGGCATTTTCATCTGATGGGCAAAATGGCCTGGCTCAGTCCCCTCTGGGACCTCTGGGAATGGCAGTGCCTGGCTTCATCTGCTCAGTGGAGTGGAACAATTCTAGTCTACATTCAGTATGGCCAGGCCTGCCTGGCCACGCTTGCACAGAGCTGTCTGCTCACTGTCAGTCATGGAACTCTCAGAGTTCCCGACCCCACCTGAAATTCTACTTCAGGTTTGTGTTGTATGTCACACATGCAATACACACACACATACACACACACACAAAATGCAATGTGATAGACATCACCTCTCTCCCTCCCCTACTCCCTGTTCAGCTTCTTTAGCAAGTAGCCAGGGCCCAAGCTTGGCCCCACAATGAGTTCTCAGGCAATAAATATATAAGCACTGAGTGAACAGAAAAAAAAGAAAAAGAAAAACCTGGAAGTATGCAACTGAGTAAGACTGTTGTCTCTTGGGCTGATTTTGATTTCTCTTGCATTTTGTATTTGTTCATTTTAAATCTATAACAGCTTTACTGAGACATAATTTGCATAGAATGCAACCTACCCATGTAATGTATGTGATTCAACAGCTTAGGCTGGTCACAGCCTTGTACCACTGTTCCCACAGTTAAGCTCCTAAAGTCTCATCACCCCAAAAGGAAACCCTAGTTACCCTGAGGCAGCCACTTTCCCTTCCCACCCCGCTGCCCATCCCCGGGCCTAGGCCATCAGCAGCCAGCTTGCTGTCTCTGCAGGTGATGCTGAGCCTCAGCCTTACCTGTTGGTGTGCGGACAGGAGCAGGCCTGACAGAACCCATGGCGGGCGTTCCCATAGTAACCCTCCTTGCAGCTCTCGCAGTGCTCCCCGGCCGTGTTGTGCTGACAGTTCTTAGGACAGAGGAACAGGACAATGAATGCACCTCTCACACTTCCTACTTGTGGAGAGTCTTACATGATTGTCATTCAAGCCCTCTGGTTCTGTACAAGAAACAACACACATGAAGTGCTGGATAAGCCCATTACCCTGATCGGGGGATTACGTGGTGAATATGTGTATCAAACTGTCCCCCTATAACCTGTAACTATGTTCCATTCTGTCAGTTGAAATTATTTAAACTTAAAGACTGGACAGAAAATGTAGATGTTATTGCTGGTGACATAGCTCAGCAGACTAAGTGCCTGCATAGGCCAGCACAGGGACCAGGTTTGATCCCTGGCATCCCACGCTGCTATGGCCCCATCCCCAGGCCTGCTGAGCCAGTCTGTAATCCCAGCACTGGGAAGCTTGAAGACAGAAGGATCACGAAAAGTCTGAGCTGTGTAGTGAGACCCTGCACAAAATTTTAAAAAAGAAGCAAAAAAAGTAGAAGTTAACGATCTACCTTTTTCTAGTTATAGAATTGTGCTATAAACATAAGATGCTAGTGCGTACTATGGACAGTGACAAGGGCCTCGGGGAGTTGTTTATAGGCTTTCACCACTCATGGCCAGCAGTTCCCTGTCTGGAATTCTCCTTCCACGGTGTGGGCCTCTCCTTTGGGTTCCAACCCTGGGAGAGAACCCACCCTGTGGTCTCTCTGCTCCTCAGAGGAGTTCTTCAGAACGCTGCTGTCCAGCATCTGGGTTTCGTGTGACACTGACGAGAACAGGAAAGGCTTCCCTTGCCTTCGTTCTACCCAGCTGCGCTGTCTCTCTGAAGCAACATCCTTATTTTAAGTTAATCATTTACCTTCTCATTTTAGTTTTCTTTTTAAGATAAATAACAACTTTAAAGAAGAACGTTCTGTGGTAGCCCTCTGGCTTACTCCTCTGCTTACTTAGACCTGCAACGGAGAACAGTTGGAGAGACAGGGACTGCCCTGAGGGAGTGCATGTCCTGCTAAGAACGCTCTGCCCAGCTTGCAAGCAGGGTACCGTGGAAGGGGGTCGTCCCCACCAGAATGTCTGCAATATCCTTGCCCTTGGGGGAGGTGCTGCCCCTAGAAGCTGTCCTCACTAGTCCTGCAAGCTGGAGGTATCTGCCTGTCAAGTTTCCTTGTGCTTTGCTGTGAATGAATGAATTAGGGAATGAATGAATGAATGAATGCATGCATGCATGCCACAGAGGTCACATCCAATTCTCAGGATGTGCTCTCCCAGCCCTGTTCAGCACTAAACATCCACCATACATTTACTATATGCCCAACTATGCCAGATGCAGAGCTGGGCTAGTACGGTGGCTCAGGAGGACAAACAACCCTTATGAATAGATGCGCCAAATATGTCCAGGAAGGCCCGACAGCAAAGAAGGCCAGCATCCCACAGCAGCAAAGCGAGGAGCAACTGGGCCTTCCAGAGCCCAGTGGGACTGGGATGGGGTGGCAGTGGGAGTGTTACCTGGTGCAGAAGCTAGGCAGGAGCATCGCAGGCATGGGGCGCAGAGCACACAGAACCTCGGTCTTGGGACGGTATGGCAGCATGTGGGGCCGCAAGCAAGGCGCAGCAGGGGCACCAGAGTTCCAGGTGGGAGGAAGGAGCTGGGGAGCACCCTGAGACCCCGCAGGCCCAGGCACACAGGACTGGCTTGGTGCAGGAGGCACTCACTCCCTCCGCCAGCTCCAGCCCCACCGGAACCCTGTATCAGCTGAGTTTCAGGTAAGTCGCTTGGGCTTAGCAAAGGAATAAAAAGTGGAAATTAAAGGGAAAAAAGTGGGGATGTGATGCATCCCTCTAACCCCAGCACTCAAGAGGCTGAGGCAGGAGGATCACGGTGAGTTCAAGGCCAGCCTGGAGTACAGAATAAGGTACTGTCTCAAAAAAACAGAAAGAGAAAAAGGGAAGTAGGAAGAGAAGAAAATCAGCCATCATGGTAGAACTGACAAAGAGCAGGAGGCAGGGAAACCAGAGAACTAGAGGAGAAAATACAGGGAGAGAGGAGAGAAGGGCCCGGGGAAGAGGGAGACGCAGGGCTTCATGGAGCAAGGAGCATGGCGCGCAGGGCCCTCTGCCCAGTGGATCCCCTGCCACGCCCTCCTTCCGACTGGACATGCCGTGCTGTAGGCAAGGAACTGGCCACCATTCCAATTTCAAGGTTTATCCTTGAAATTACATGGATATTTACCTATGTGCAAAGGTCTTTGCTTTTAGAAATTTAAATTGGACCTTGAAAGGCATGGTCTGAAAGTCCCTTCCATACTCCCACGCACTTGGTGTCCCCGTTGGCACTGTCTGGGAACAAAAGCTGTGTCCTGGGATTCATGCAGTAGGCACAGGCTGGAGCCACATGGGAACTGAGTGCAGCGTTCACTGGGTGGTTCACAGAGCGCAGACACGAGCACACACATGCACGCATGCTTAGGTGTGTACATGCAAATACATATGTGTGCACATCCATGCATGTTCCCCACAGGACAACAAGCCTCTGGAGAGGAGGTTGGCATTTCATGCTTTTAAACCCAGCTCAATGTCTGTACAATAGCCCCTGTGCAATAAGGATTTCTATGTGGCCATTAAAGACAAATGAAGACAAAGTCATAAAGAAAGGGAATGGGGAGAGACATCTTCTTTGATTTCATTATGAATCATGACTGTCACAGGCCAGCCTTTGATGAGGTGAACAATGGACTGTGGAGGAGAGTCCCTTCATTCTTTATCAGCTTCCACAAGGTGAACTCAACATCTACCCGTGGTTTAGTGATAAAAAATATTTATTTTTAATTAAAGCATTGACGTGTGAGACACACAGCAGACAGTATCCAACATAAACTGTGGCACAGGAGCTGGGAAACAACATTCTCCATGCTTTTTTTTTTTATTATGCTTTTGAACACATGATAGTAAACATTAACTTATATAGGAATGCTTTGGAGATAGACAACAATCTGTCTTAGTATCTTTTTTGTTGTTGTTGAGCTTGTAAGGTTATAATTCAACAAAACGTCCTATCGGGCGGCCCTTTGCAGCGCTTTCTTGTTCTGGCCTGTCCCATCTTGCAGAGGTAACAGATGTCTGGGATGTGCAGAACTGGCTCAGATAGCCTAGGAACTCAAGAAGGCACTACTCTGGGCAGCGCTACGCCATGCACAGGTAGCTCATACCAGCAAAGGGTATCTCCAAGGGGCTCAACACAACTGGGCCCTGGGTTCCTAGGAGCACCGGACTGGAGAGGCCACGGCTCTCAAGGAGAAGAGGAACTCTGACCAAGGGGGAAAAGGAAGCAACATTTTAAGAAAGGTTCTGCTGCAACATGCAGAAGAAAGGTTTCTAGTTTTAAGTAGAAGAATTTTATAAGAGCTTCCAAAATTCAGCTCATTTTTCAGCAGTTAAGCTACAGATGTCAAGGACTGCCCAGAGGTCTTGAACCTCAGTCAAGACAGGGTAGCAGCAGTGTGCAGAAGCTATAAGGAAGGGGACAGGTGGGCAGCCCTTTGTCCCTCCCCCGCCCCCCACACCAAACTTCCTTCCTATAACCCTGCTTTGTCTTGGCAATGATGAAGCTTTGTGTTGGACTGAGGAGAAGCGGTAACCCTTCTCACTGTCCCCTCTCTTGGGTTTTTGTTTTGTTATTATTGTCACTGGTCTCCTGACAGCGATGATCCCCCCCCCCTGTAGCCTCCTGCTACCCCAACAAAACTGGAGCCCAAAGTAATGCCTCTGGCTTATCACATCCTGGCAAGAGTTAAATGCCATGATCCACCTATGGATTCCATTTAATGCAGCAGAGATGCAGAGGCTAAGGGGCCGCGTGACTGTGCGGACAGGTGTTCTCTGCAGACGGTGCACCTTAGGATGCAGAAAGCGTGCAGGGGACACACAGAATTCAGTCTGATAATACCGGAGTGTCCCAGCCCTCTGCCTAGGGTTTACTGGACATGTGACATTAACTCAGGGGAAAAGAAACAGATTAATGACAGTATCAAACTGCCAGTTTACTCACAATACATTTTCCCGACCCATCCTCACATCGGTTGGAATGTCCGTGGCATTGGCAGGGAACACAGTGTCCGGTATACAAGCCTTTGTAATTCCGATAGTATCCAGGGCTGCAACCCTAGTTTTCAAAACAAAGTGTTTAATTAACACAAGGAAGGAGAACATCCGCTCTCTGCAGCATGTGAGAGCTCGGACTGTGAAGATTCACTTTTCCCCTCTTCCTTCCTTTAGTCAGTGTGTGGGTTTCTAATTTTAGCCACTGGCTTTTGCATCCATCAGCCTGTATTCTGTTTCCACACCGTGGTAGGAATGAAGTGCCCCATGGGGACATGAGCGCAAGCACAGGTGTGGGCTAAGAGGAGCTCTCCTCAGACCAGTGTTCTGAGGGTGGGTGGACAGATGAACGCGTCAAGAGGATCAGAGCCCCAGTCAACAGCAGGGAGAATACCCAGGTAAGCTGCCTCAAGTTCAAGTTCTCTTTGAACAGCTGGTCTCAAAGGATGGTTTTGGCCTGAGAGAAGGAGCATAGGCTCAGGGTCAGGGAAAGAGTTTGTGAATCTGTATGATACTAGTAGAATTACTGGCATCGCTTTATTGCCACTCCATAGCCTGAGGACAGCAGGTAGCCAGGGAGGGGGTGGGTTCAGGAAGTGCTTGGGGTGGGGTCCGGAACTGTTCACCAATGTTTGGTCTGTGTCAAATACACCAAGACCCAGCCTGAAGCATCGCCAGCCAACCTCACTATTGCTTTGATGGTTTCCACTTTCAGTGTATGATCTCCTTCTAAGCAACAAGCTATTATTTGTCATCTGGATGAAGAGAATTACAGTTTTCATCTCCTGAACTGTCTTTCTTAATGGATTCTAGTAAAGAATATCTCCAGTATCTTGAACAAAATGGTAGTGCCCGTTAAAAATCTTTTAGGCGTCGGCCTACAGAGAGGATTAAGATTTGATCTTTACTTTGGTAGGACTAATGAGTGCACAGATTAAAATAGGGCACTGTCCCTAGCCTATTCCACTCATCCCATAGAATGCCCTAATGCTAAGGCATCAGGGAAAAAAATGCTATCACAAGAAAAAAAAATGTTCTTTTATGTAAGCCTCTTTAAAGAGCATGGACATCTATTAGACTCTGAAACTCAGCCAACAGAAACCTTCCAATCACTGTTCCATTGTTATTCACCCATGGCCAGAAAGGCTCTCTTGGTCAAGCAGAAGACAGGAAGAAACCCGTAGCACAAGGATGAGTCAGAAGCTCCTCAGGGCGCAACCTTGCAGTTGCTCTAGGGAGCACTTTCCACACTTAGTAACGACTACTGATCATACACAAAAAAAGATTATCACCTCCAATATAATTCTCCTATCGGCTAACAAATTAGCTTTTGGGCTTCAGGAACAGGCCTGCCTACAGCAGGTCAAAGTATGAATGGAACCTGATTTTCCCAGTAGCACCACTGCCAGATCTGAATGGGACTCGGACAGTTATGACGTGATCGTGTCAACAACAAACAAGACCCGCAAGTACGCTACAGTTATCAGGTACACCACATTACGAACTAGCAAAATAATTACATTTGGTAAAGGACAAGTTACTCAAACCAATAAATAGGTCCAATTAGTTTATGATAAGGTGGAAAATTGCAATTAAACATGCTTTGGGGAAGGATGATCTATCAGGATTAGAGTTAAATGTCTACCTTAATTTCTTTTGATTCAACTCAGGAAAATGCTCTTCAAGAGCTATGCTGTGTGACTCTCAGAACACTTACAAGTTATTGAAACACAATCATTTTCCCACCTCTGTAAAATAAGCAAACTCATATTTAACATAAAATGCAGTTCAGATAGTCACACTGTATTGAAGAATTACCCTAAAGGAAAATCAATGCATCCTAATGTGTTCTTTCAATACAGGAGCTTTGTAACAAGTTAACTTTAATAAAGTGATAATTTTCCAGGAGGTTTCCCAATACATTTTTATACTCTAAATGATAAATTATTCCCCTATCCAGATCCCAGGGCTATTTCAGCAGCCATAGGATTTATTTCTCTGTGAGCATACATGCGCCATCCAGGAAGTTTAAGGAAAGAACAGAGGTGATAATGTTTCATGCCTAGCAAATCTAAGCATGTCTGTTAGATATTAGGCAAATTTAGATCACTTTTCTCAGGCATGGATTTTTTTTTTCCTCTCATGTCTTACTCTATGGGCAAATTTTCTTCTGAGCAGAATTTGGAAGCCTACAGGCTGTGGATTCTTTTCTCCTGAGGCCTGAGTTGCTCAAAAGGGCACAAAGTTTCATAGCCTATTAACATCCCACAAGCCTGCAAGCTCTTAACTGTCTCGGCATTTCCAGGTGGGCCGATGTTTATAGGGTTTGTGGTTAAATAGCTCGGGAGAGCAATCTGTCAGAGACTATAATAAACACTGTCAATCAACGCGACTAAGGGGCCACAGACCCTCCCCCAGCCCACCCACTGACTCCTGAACTCCCCTAACTTAAAATGCCTCCACGCTGGGAACCTTTCCCCATTCCGAGTGAAAATATAAAAGGGGCTTTACCTGGTTGGGTCTCAACTCCACAAAACTTGCTTGCAGCTGACTTTGACCTGGACGCTGAGGAAATGCTACTCTCTGCTGCTGTGAATTATATCCCAGACACTGCACCAGGGCTGCCCCGAAGATCCACAGCCATCCTGTGACCAGGGCAGCCCGCCTCCCTATCAGGTGCATCCTGGTCCTGCTGTCCTGCTAGCTGTGCGCGGAGCCTCTGTGTCTCTCCTCCTCTTATACCTGCCCTTCCTGCTCGGTGCCCAGGCCTGCCTGACTCAGTACGCAAGGCTGTCTGCGGCAGGAGCCCCACCTTTAAACTTCACACATGAGTCAGCCTGTGCTGGAGCACACACAGCAGTCCAGCAGGTGAGTGTGCCGCTCTGTAATTCCTGCAAGGTGGGGCAGACACTGCCTTCTACCTGCCTCGCCTCACGGACGGTTCCAGGTGATTAGAGCAGCCATAAATCACAGGCTGAGTCACCGCAAAGAACACACCCTGGCATGAGGGTGGTAGGCCATGTTCCTCTCCTTCCCCTGGGCTATCTATTTTGATCATCCCAGCAGTGAGGAGATGCAGGCCAGGGGGCTGAACGTAGGCAACTTAAAGGGCTAAATTTCATAGGAAGTCCTTTTTTAAAAAATGGCACGGGAGGCATTGCAGGCTTAAAAAGTGGAAATGCTCCTGTGCAGACAGCCTCGTTACCTGCTATTAAGGCCCAGGTGGTGGAAGTCTGCTAGAACTGTGGACACTGCATCTATGTAATACACACAACTATCAGGTTTGCTGTTTCCTACTAATCATAATAATGTTGTACTCCCTCACCCCAGAAAAAAAAAAAAAAAAAACACGCATAGAGCTTGAGTACCAAACAGTTTCATTTTATGGCGCATTCTGCAAACTTCAAGACATCTCAGGTCAACTGGATTTTAAACAATGGAGACCCATAGAGAGCTAGAAAATTGGAATGCGATTTCCCCTGGCAGAATCCAGAAAATTCCCAGGTGTTCAACTCTGCTGGGGCTGGGTGAGGAGCCTGTAGGGTGTCCCTGGATTTGAGAGAGCTATGAGTGCCCTTGCTCAGCTCACGGGTGCACAAGGCACCAGCACCCGGATGCACCCTGCAGGCATCTTTCTATTCAAGATGTCTGCAGCCCCCAGTGGTTTGAGCTCCTGAGGTGTCCGATGGTCATCATGAGTTAATATGACTGTCATATTAAGCCACTGGTGACGACTTTTCATGTGGAACCCCTGAAGGGAGTGTAGGGGACATAGAAGCAGTAGCACTAGTAGAAACCTGCAGGATGGACAAAGGGCCCCGTGGGTCCCATGGCGTGGAATGAGCCGCAGATGCTACCTCTGAGATGCTGCAGATGGGAGAATTCCCTACCTGACAGGAGTACCCCGTGTAGCCTGGAGGACATTGGCACAGCTCCACCTGGTACGCTCGCTTTCCATAGCCATCGTAGAGTATGTCCAGCTCTGCCAGGCTCAGGGTGAGCCGCTGTGTCTCCGTGAAGTAGAGGCCTCTGATACTCAGTCTCTCCAGTCTAGACAGCACGATCATCAGCTCTTCCCTGGACACCGGGGCACCGCTGTCGGCGTGTCGGAAGTTTCCCTGCATGGGCAAGCACAGTGGTAGGAGCTCCCTTAGTTCACGTTGTGACTTCCCAGTTCACTTCCAGGGAGTACAGAGGACAAACCAAAGGGAAGAGACACTTGAGAGGCACAAGGAAAAGTCAAAGTTAAGTAGGGGAAGTACTACCTGGGACATTTACATTCCAGAGTCAGATGCCCTGGATGAGTCCAGGAAGGAGAATGCCAGGAAAGGCAGAAAAGAAAGCTCAACCATCCGCGGCAGTATAAAGAAATTAAATAGCCCAGGGTCTTACTTGTTTTACAGCCACTTTTGTCTGAGCAGACAAAGTAGCTGTAGGAAAATAAAGGGAAGGAGGGGACATGGGAACCAGCAGAGCCACGCAGCACAGATTATGTATGGGCATAGGGACAGGAAGCACACTCTTCTTGTGCACACTGGCACTCACTGAATTTTAAGTTTGAACTGTGGTAAAAAGTACGTAGCATAAAGCTTACCATCCTATCCATTCCAGTGTGGTTTACAATAGTGTTCCAAAAGTATTCCAAGCTACAAACATGGTTGCATGGAAGATCTGTAGGACTTACTCATCTCGCAAAATGGAAACTCTAGGTCCACTCACGCCTCACTCCTCTTCCTCTCCTTCTACCCTCTGGCAATCACTGTTCTGCTTTCTAAGAGTCTGAATACTCGAGTTATTTCTGTTGGCGGAGTCACTTGGAATTTGTTTTATTATGACGGGCTTATTTCAAGGAGCGTGCAGTTCATGCACAGGATAGGGTTTCCTTCTCAGTTAAGGCTGGAACAATGCACAGCAGGGAATCTGCATCACTTTTCCCTTATTTTTTCACCCATCCAGGGACCTCTAGGCTGCTTCCACCACTTGGGTATTGAGAATAATGCTGCAATACACCCGGGTGTCTGAATAGCTCCCCTGCATCCTATTTGCAGTTCTTTTAGATGTGCACCCAAAGTGGCATTGCTACATCATATATCCATTCTATTTTAATAGTAATAAACCATTTTCCACAGCAGATGCATCATTTTATATTCCCACCTATAGTGCAGAGGGTCCTCCTTCCTTCACGTGCTTGCCGACATGTTTTTTTTTAGCAAACATCCTAATATATGTGAGGTGATATCTCATTCTGCTTTTTGTTTGTTTGTTTGTTTGTTGTGGGATCAGAGTTCCAACTCGGGACCTTGCACTTGCCAGGCAGGCACTTGTGTCATGGAGCTATCTCCCTGGCCCCTCTCATTATGGTTTTAATTTGCATTTCTCTTATGATTATGGGGGCCCAGCATTTGTTCATATAAAGCCTATATTTTTACCACGATATTCTGTTGCCTCCCTTGAACTCAGTTTTTACATCTCTTAAATAGGCATGGTAATGGTTAATATCTCAAGACTATCATTAAAGTTAAAGTAAGTTAATATATGTAAAGTGTTCCTCACAGTGCATACCAAGTAGTAGACATTCAGTCAATATTAGCTGCTGATAAAACATAATAGGATAATACTTATATAATTTTTATTAATGTTTCCAGCAGCTTAAAGTTTAATTTATATGCATATAACAGTATTATTTCATTTTAAGTATAATTTTCAGTAGGCATAGGAAAACTTAGAACTACGACCATAATGTAATTTTAGAATATTTTCATCACCTCTAAAAGAGCCCTTGTGCCTCTTTGTAGGCCCAGGCAGCCACTATTCTCCGCTCTGCCTCTACGGCTTTGCCCGTGCTGGACCTAAACACCCACTGCATCTCAACAGTGCACAGAAACTTTGCTTCCACCAAGAACTTCATTCCCTCTCCAGCTCCTGTGTGCTTTTATCATCATGAAAATTACATCTTTGCACACTGTGTGCCCATCAGCGCAGGTTTATAACTATTGCTTCATGCAAATGTCCTTTAAATTAGAAAGGCAGAGGTTACAAATGAGAGTTCTATCACCCTTTATAGGCACCCATGGGGGGGGGGATTCCAATCATCAGGTCCAATGAAAACAAGCTTACAAATGAAACTATCCAAAATGCACTGGGCCAGGTTGAGTTATGACAGTTCTCTAAGAGGGAGGTTTGCAAAGTGCCAGTCACTCTGCAAGGCTCTTGTGGAACTAGAGAGAGGAAGAGGTGACGGGCAAGGTGAACACCCAGACTCTATTGTCCTTGCTGATAGCTAGTTCTCGGAAGACACTTCCCAGATGTTTGCATCCCCAGAGTCCTGAAAATCCCAGTTCTGGCCATTTTGCCAGTTTTTTTTTGTTTTTGTTTTTTTTTTTTAATGCTTTTATGGAGGGGGACATTTTGGGGAAATTCTTTATCCTTGAGTCACTGGGAAGTGGAATGCTATTTTGAAAGAATGATAATCAAGTAAGTATGATAAGAAGTTTTAAAGACCAGTGAGTAGCTCTCTGCTCAGCTCTCTCACTTTTATTTCTTTTGCTGAAAGACATTTTTTGCTTTCTTCCCAACCATAACAAGAAGTTGTTGGACACCAACCGAGTCACTTGTAACCTCAAGGGGTTTACATGAGCAAAGTAACCCTAAAACAGGAGAGAGGATGTTAAAGAGCTGTAAAGATGGTACAACCCATGTAAATATCAAATATTACACTTCATGTAAGTTATATCTTTACCTTTACACAAGTAAATAAACCTGTAACTACACAAATGCCATTTATCTTTAAGTCAGGAACCATGACTATCTGAAATAATTAAAACAGAACAGGCAGGAGCCGCAAGCACCCTCTCTGGGTGTCTTTTCCTTACCTCCAGCAACTGCACTTTCACCTTGTGCACATGGTCTGGCTTCGGATTGTGGGGCTCCTCGTGCACGAGGGACATGTGTTGACCCTGTTGGGAGAAGAGCATGAGCACGTGAGTGCGTCTGCTGCAATGCTGTGAGCTGTGCAGCTCACCTAAGAACAAACTTCAGCGGAACACCTGTCTTTAAAACAAGACTTCAGAATTAGCTGACTTGTCAAACGATTGGTGACATGAAACAGAATCAGATCAGCTAACACAGTCTATTTTTACAAATAGAAAGTCTAGAAAATTACCTCGATTGAAAGGGACTAAAAGACGGAAAACAATTTTTAATTAACATTTTGCAGCCAACAACAAGAAGCGCTTTTTACATTGTTTCCTACAGGGTCGGCTGAGGCAGTCAGAAGTGCTTGGCTGGGGTGGGGGGGGGTAGCAGAGGGTTAGCAGAGCGCAGCTGTGCAGCTGCCGGCCTGGGGTCCCCGGAGCCCAGATGGTGAGGGAGGAGTGAGCCAGCAGCCCTGCCTGGAGGAGGACCCTGGCCTTGTCCACCCTGAGGAGGCCAAGGGCAGCCCCCTGTGAGGCTGAATGGGACAGTCAGCACTGTCCACCACAAGCTCGCGTCCAGCAGCCCAGCTTTCCTGCAGTAGCTCCACTGAGAGCTGAGCAGAAAGCTAGGCATTATCTGGAATCGCAATCATTGAAGACCTTAATCTGAGAAACATGCCCCAAGGCTCTTAATTACAGGGGCTTAGAACAAAGCGGCAAGTAAATGTTTCATGAGCCTGAATTATTGCCTATGTTTGAAGGTAAAATTAAAGAGACATTTCAGTCATTATCTCTCTGAGGAGTTTCAATAGCTTGCATAGTAAACTCCTCAGGCAGTAGAAAATAAGCACAAGCACACCAACAGCTTGAACTATGAGGGGCTCTGCAGAAACAGGAAACCCTAAAAAGGTGCTGCTGAGGCAGTATTTCTATTACCCAGCTGTTTTTCTAGACTGTAATGGTAGTGCTTTATCTTTGAGATGTTCTATAAAGGTTCCATAAAATTTTAAAACAATTCAGGAGATTTATATGCAAGTGGAAATGGCAGAGCACAGCAAATAAAGCCACCGTCAGGACACAGCATGACCATGCATTCCAGGGATGGCGCTTTCCATGTCAGGGGATCAAGCTGGACTATGATGTCATCTGTGCCTCAAGCAATTTTTAAGGTCTTGGTCTGGACTCCGCCAGGTACAGAGTGTGGATGTGATGCCTCAAAAACCCTGAAGTGCCCCCTTCCTATCTATATCAAGTGAAACTCCCCAGCACAGTGTGTGACACCGTCCCCTCCACCCTCTGGGGCTCCTTCTTGGTGTCACAGCACACTGCTTCTGGCTGAGCTCAACCCTTGGTTACCATCCCCTGCCCTGCACTGCCAAGTGCCTGGGTTTCCATGAGTTCTGGAAAAGATAGGCATTCCTCCTTCCGTGCCCATTTTGAAGGGTACCCCTGAGCTCCCAAGCCTCTTGGACCACACAGCTCCAGCTCACACGACACCCTGCTAACTCTTCTCCCCAGACACCTGCTGCTCAGCGGATGGAAGCATTCTCCTATTTCTCCAGTCCCCCCAAGACCCATTTTGCAGGATAGAAGTTGCCTGTCCTTCACAGAGCCCAGAAATGTGGTCTTGCACATGGGAAGGGCTCAAAGACATTTATAAGACCAAATTAAAGACAGAAACACACAACATGAGGTGGAGATTCCTAAGCAGCAAGGGCCACCACAGTACTTGTGGAGGGGGAGGGGGAAGCAGGGTCTTGAGTGCATGCTCTACGCTCTCAACTTCCTTTCCAGATTCCCCCAAACATTGGAAATGGTTTAACCCAAGCTCTTCCAAAGTCATCTATCAAGATGTCCCCACTTCAGCTCTCCACCAACTATAATGTTATTTCCCGCTACTTGGGTCCTGTTCTGATACTTACGGTGAGCTGCAGAGTCGGCTCCTTTCCCAGAAGAACCATGTCCTCAGGTAAGCCGAAGGACTTGACTTGGTAAGTGAGGTAGCCACCGTAGGAGGTAATCTAAAAGTCAATCGACAGCATCAAGAGCATCAAGCATTAAAAGAGACCAGGCCAACATTAACCCACATAAAAAAAGTTCCTAGACCCATTACTTCTAGAATGATACACCGACAGCCTGTGGGCTAGGATGAGATCAACAGAGTAGGACTGGGAGGTTAGTTTAACCTACTTAACATCATTTTAATATAGTTTACAATGTGTATCATGAACGTGACTGAATTTTACAACAAGAACACACTTACTTAAAATAAAAATATTAATCATACTGACACACACAAGATTTTTTTCCTAGATGACCATTAAACCACAATTTATCTGACCTATAGCAAATCAAGGCTATATAGGCCATTGACTGCTTACTTAAACTGAGACTTTGGGATTATAACTAACAGTCACAAAGCAAAACTCTAAAAATGAAATTTTGGAAAATTTCCCCAAAAGTAGATGGTGACTACTTCACGGAGTACTGAAGCCATGTACTTCCGTACTGGCTCGTCCAATAGGGACATGCAGTATCTCTAAGTGCCACTTGAGAACATGATCATGGTGGTGATGCAGTAGCAAGTGACCAGAGCTTTCTGACAGCTACTTCACCTGTGTTCCTGACCCCAACCAATAAAGAAGATAGGAGTAGCAAAGGACAGAAGTCAGAGGCAAGATGGCCTCAGCTTAGAGAGGATGAAATACTCTTCCAGAAAATAAAAGCGACTTGGGCCAGTGGAGATGCAGCCACTGGTCAGAGTCCCAGTTGACAGAAACCCCTCCTGGGATCCTCAGACTAACAAAGTCTCACAGAGCTGCGTTCTCAGAGTGCAGAAACATTCCAGATGACTGCTTCGATCCTCTTTTGCCAAGTAAATACTGCTGTGTGGATGGGCTATAATTTCAGAAAATATGTCCACAAACTTTTTGCCGCTCCCTTCTCTGGAAAGTAAAGCTTAATTCCCCACCCCTTGAATGTGGCTAGACTTAGGGACTCTCTCCTAATGAGCTAGTGAGCAGAATAAGGGAGAAGCGAGAGTATGTCATGTCCAAAATTAGGTCATAAAATGCCTGTGGCTTCTTCTTGAGCTCTTTTGTTCATCCTCTGCTCTCTGTCTATCTGATCTGTTGCTTTGAGGGAGCTCAGCTGCCATATGATAAGGACCCTCAGGTAGCCCAGGAAGGATCTTGGTGAGGAGGATCTGATGTCTCCAGCCAACAGCAGGCCAGGAACGGAAGCCTGCTAGTAAACGAACTTGGAAGCGGACCCTCCAGTCCCAATGCCCACAGCTCTGGGTGACATGGTGACAACTCTGGGCCATTGTCTCCTGGAGCCTTGATGTACAGAAACTGTGCAGCGCAACTGTGTATAATTCGAAGTATTGGGGGCGGTCTATAACAGGTCACCCAGCACATGAAGAGGAATGCGAAATGAGGGAGTTGAGTCATAGGAGAAAGCTAACATTTCTCTACACTCAGACATCAAAACTCACCGGCCTCCAGCTGGAAGACAGAACTGAAGACCCTGAGGTGACAAGACCCAAAAGGTCATCCTCAGCATGAGATTATGGCATCACCCAAACCAGGGCCAATGAAAGCCACCCCTAGACAAAACCTCTCCCCTGCTGAGCTTAAAGCACATGTCACCTGACAGTGTTTCTGCACAAGGCCTGCATCTCTGCCCTCATAAAGTGGGCAGAGCTGGCTGGGTCCCTGAATGATAATTTAAGCAGCACAGGAAGAGTGGCTCACTTATTAGCTCCCTGAGGAGTAAGGACACGTGATTCTGCCCAAGAATGCGCCACTGCCACAGAGCTTGCACTTCCTTAATAAGCTCATGAGTCACTTTCCAGCCTTTGTTTTCCTGACAAGGAGCCTTTCTTCTGCTCTGAAACAAAGAATTCTCAGGCTTGGCATTTAAAAGCATACCTGTCCCGTCTGCAGCGGGTATCATATAAAGGGCTCTATGTTTTCCTAGAGGAAAACTCTTTATCAGTTCAAAATTGGAGGAAAAACATTGTGCAGTATTTCTTTGACTGAGGGAAGTGAGGGCGGGGGAGGGAATGTGTCTGAAAGACCATGAAGTGCCTACTCTGGCCTCCAACCCTGGGCAGGGTGCCCTCCTCATTATTGGTTCATCTCATTTCTTTTTCTTTTTTCCTGCAGCGCTGAACATTGAACCCAGGTCCTTGTGCAGGCTAAACAAGTGGTAGAGCACCCAGCCCTTCTCATTTTTTTATCGTGAGACAGGGTCTCACTAAGTTTCCCAGGCTGGCCTGGAACTCGTGGCTTTCCTGCTTCATCCTCCAGAGCAGCTGGGATTACAGGTGTGTGCCAGTGTCCTCAGCTTTGTTTTTTGTCTGTTTGTTTGTTTTTTGTTTGTGTGTGTGTGTGTGTGTGTGTGTGTGTGTGTGTGTGTGTGTCTTTTTGAGACAGGGTCTCACTATGTAGTTCATGCTGGCCTTGGGCTCACTTTTGTGGCCCAGGCTGGTCTCGAACTTGCACCGATCCTCCCGAGTGCTGGGATTACAGGCATGCGCCACCACACCCGGCCTCATCTTTGGCATAATTTCCTAAACACCTTCCTGATGCTTGCTTCCAGAGCCCCCATCAACATTATCTGTGCAGTGACAGAGGATGCCCGGAGAGGGCTCAGAAGAGTAGGGTGCCATTACCTTGTCCCCCAGGTAGAATGGAGGTGCAATCCAGGACACACTGCGGAATATCACGGGCAGCTCTTGGATATCTGCAACCATACTGTCGCTGAGCGGGTTGTAGATCACGTGGAGGTTGACACCGCCTGCGGTCTCCAGGCGCCAGCCTTTCATTTCCCTAAACTGGAGAAAAAATCATGGCATGGAAATGTATGTCAAGCTTTCTGCATGGTCACAGCACAGGAAGCCATGGAGTGGCTGCTGGTTTCAAAGGCTTCCGTGTGTCTTTGGGAGTGGCGGGGTAGATTGTACCCAGGGTCTCAGACATGCAAAGCATGTGGTCTACCACTGGGTGACACTCCTAGCCCTAAGCAAGTGTCTGCTCTTGAGCCTCCCTGGCCCACCATGGCCAAGGCCTCAACCACCAATGGTCCCGTCTCACCCAAAGTAACCAGAGGTTTTTCAGAGGCAGCGACAAGACACATGTGAGCTTTACCTTCATACCTCAGCAAACAACCAGGTCCTTGACATTTAGGTGCTGTTCAACAAAGGTTTGGACAATGAGGAAGTATATGAATAATGACTAGAACAGCAGGCTCATCTAAGAAGTAAGCTTCCTACGGAGAAAAAATAATGTGTAATAGAGTGGCCTGCTGTCATTATTTTTCTCTAAATGGAGAATCAGAGTTAAATATGTCTCTGGACACAAAAGAAGCCGTTCCATTTGGAGGGAAGAGAAAAGAACTAGCAATGTGTAGTTTAGAAATAATGCTTCCTGGTTCCCTGAGGGGTACAGAAGAGGCTCAGAGTAGATTTACAAACTAATTTTCTTTCCAATTTCTAGTCTGCAGTCCTTTTAAGGGACAGACAGTAAAATACACAAACTAAATTTCCTTTGAATACTTGCTGGATCTAGGACGTTACTCACACAAGAAAGCAAGTTCAAAGATCTTTGTTCATGGAACAGTGACGATAACAAAAAGGTTAGCTTTATGAAGTTAATTTCAAAAAGGTGGTAAAACAGGTGAGAAGAAAAGGTAAACAGGAAGAAGAAAAGGGAATGGGAGGATGTGATCTTGTACCATCACAGAGATCACAGAGAACACCTATAGCCCAGGAATCTCTTGTAACTTCCCAAATAGTAAGGGTGCAAGAGCGTCTTCTGCTCTAATATCTAGCCTTAGTCCTTACTTCCTCACACTAGAGCTTTGAAGACCATGGACTCCCCAAGGCGATGAGTGCCATTTGTATACTAATGCTAATGAGGTGCCATCTGTATGCAGGTCAAGAGCCCCCTTCAAAGTTTCAGAATAGGAGTTGGTGGCCAGAAAGTCCAAGACATGATTAGAGGCTGAAATGTTCAGCCCCGTCCCAACCTCTGGAGAGGGGTGACGGTCTTAGGATTAAGTGAAGAACCACCCATCGCTGATGGTTTTATCAATTAGTTGACATAATAGAGTCTCCATAAAACCTTAGAAGAGGCTGGGTGTGGTGGCGCATACTTGTAATCTCAGCACTTGAGAGGCTGAGGCAGGAGGATCAGTGCGAGTTTGAGACCAGCCTGGGCTACAAAAGTGAGATCAAGGCCAGCTTGAACTGCATAGTGAGACCCTGTCTCAGACAAAAAAAATGACTACTAACCACTGGCTTTGAGAAAAACAGTGACCAGGGTTCAATCCCAGGTCCCACACACTGCACCAGCCCTGCCTCCAGGGCATGCTGAACAGGAAAGGGAGTCTAGGTGTGGCAGCACATGCCTATTATCCCAGCACTGGGGAGGCTAAAAACAGGAGGATCACTATGAGCCTGAGCTGTGTAGTGAGACCCTATATCAAATACACAAATGAATAAACAAACAAACAAACAAACTGGTAATGCTAAGTAAAGTACTTCCCTGAGTGCCATTAGCCAGTACAAGAAAGTTCCAACCCAGAAGGGGAAATGGTGCAAACACATTGAAGGCGGGGGGCATGGGGCCTGTGGACCCAATACTACCTTTAGGTAGACACTGGTCAGCACCAAAGTCTAAGACTTTTGAAGAGGATACTGGCAAATTTCTTGGTGGGAAACATCCCAAACATTTGGTATAGGAGGATGAATAACTTTTAAAATAAAACATACAGCATGTCTGGGAGTGATAAATGCTGTGGAGAAAACAAGGGGAAGCGGCATGGAGTAAGCGGTATGAACTATTTTATAAGAAGTGCTGAGGAGAGGCCCCTGCAGCATGCGACATTTGGTCAGAGACCTGGCTGCTCAAGAAACAATCATGAGGACATCAATGGAGAAAATGCTTCAGGCGAGCGAACAGGAAGGGCAGCACTGGTTATCTTGACCCCTCGATACACAAAATATCCTGTGCCATTTTATACCAGTTGGTTTCATTGGGCATTCAGAAATTGGACAAACAAACCCTCTAAGACTCTGATTCCACGCGTACCTTCCCATGTACTTTCCGTGTCCCGGTACAAATATGAGTCACTCCAAAGCAGAAGCAAGCAGTACAGCCCTTGGGATTGGCTTCATCTAAATAGAATGTCCCTTCTTGACACCTGTCACATTGGGCACCTTCTACATTTTCCTGTTGAACCAAAATACAAAAGAGACACCATGCCTTCATTATTCCAAGTTCCCTGGCTGCAAGTAGATGTTTGTACCTACTAAACAACAGCACAAGATGCCCCCACAGGAATGCTCAGCAAATATTAAGAGCTAGTGTCACAGAGGTAGACAAAGAGCACCAAAAGGATCCACAAAGAGGGGAGACTAACGCCCCCCACCCACCCAACACCACCTGGAAATGTCTGCTAGGCATGGACAGTTATATCTGGCAAAACCCATTGGAGCAAAGAGAGAAACTTGGGGTGCAGGGCTAGAGATGGACTTTAGAGACCCTATGAACCTCTTGACATTGTAGCAGAGCATTTGTAGTTGATTTTTCTGGAAACGAATGAGACCCTCCTCCAGGGGTGTGTGGCCTGTCCAGAGGGTGAGAGGGTTTCCCTTCTATTTCTGTGAAGTACACAAATGACTGTACAATGCTTCATGTGGGATGGAAATCTATGCATCAGGCCCACTTCCCACAATTTCACTCACTGACAACATCAAGAATTTCTCCAGGGCTGGTCATGGTGGCCCCAGTATGGCATCCTCTATCTTACCTTACAGAGGCAAGCCTCAGTTTTCTTGTCACACACTTCCGGCTCAGTCCCAGCACGGTCACAGCGGCAGGGTAAGCACGCAGGGAACATGAAGTACCCAGCAGTACAGCGGTCACAGTGCCACCCCGTAATTCCGAGAGACTTGCATCTGTAGGCAAGGCAAAGGATATAACATTCCTCATCCTCTGTCTGCACACAGTCCTGAAGGGCCACCGCACTGGGGCCCAGCAGGTGCTGCAAAAGCCAGCTAAGCAACACAACAGCTGCTCGTAGGGTGCTTATATCAAGGCAGAAGGGGAGACGTAGAGAGAAGGAGCTTATAGAAAGCAGGTGAAGGTAACTGTTTAGGGCAGCACATCCCCTGGATCAGGCTCAGAGCTAGGTGCTAGGGATGAACAGATGGGTGCTGAGCCTGGAGGGCTCCTGCAGGCAGCCCATGAGTAGAAATGAGAGCAACACACACACGGGATCCAGTGGGTTCCGAGGCGCTGCAGGTGAGCCAGCCCAAGAGAGTCACCAGTTCACTAATACTGGCACTGGCTCAGCCTCAAGGGACAGTGTGGGGAGCTGAGGAAGGGCAGGCATTCCTCACAGAAGGAACAGGGCCAGGAGGCCACCTGGTGCATGCAGGGAGCACAGTGCAGTGCCAGGATGGAAGAGTGCTCAGGGACTGCTGAGCTGTGGGCCCACGGAAGTAGGAACAAGCCCCGTCGCACAGCTGAGGGCTTGCCCCTGGGCAATGCTGCACAGCGCAGGGGTAGAGACGTGCACACTGAAGGCAGGCTGGCCAGGGCGCACACCCAGCACCGACGGGCCAGCTAGGCTGCCTTTGCAACTTCTCTAGAGATTGCAGAGAAGAGGCAGACCATGCAAAACTTCAGCGCGGTGCCTGCCTGGCAGGCTCAGCAGGTATCATGGAGGAGGAAAGGGTGAGGGCAGACTCAGGTGGAGGACAGGGCTCAGCAGAGGGACAACAGCAGCCGGCTCTCTCGTCTGCACAGGGACACAGAGCTGCGCTTAGGTAGAAGCATTTGGATGGGCAGGAGGGATGGGTTTCAAAACTGTTTTGGGTTGAGGTCATTGAGATTTGGGATGTCCTGCATAGGGGCAAGGAAAGAGAAGGTGAGGAAGACTCCCAGGTTTGCAGCTCAGTGGTGGGGTGGCCCTGGGAGCCTGTAGGTCGGGCAGTGCAGGGAGGGAGAGGCGGCCCCCGGGAGGAGAGCTCAGCAGAGAGCTCCCCACAGAGCTCAGTTGCCATCTGCAGTAACCAAAGCAGCCAGCGAATAAGAAAACGCTGAGAAGAGGAGATCAGGGCTCTGGGAGCCCAGCCCCAAGGAGCGGCCACAAGCCAAGGAGGCAGGACTGGGGCTGAGCCTGCAGCAGCTCGGGCCCGGGCACCCCAGCTGAGGTCTGCGGCCTGCGCCAAGACCTGCATGGAACCAGACAAAGGACCTCACACTCGACGAAGAATGACAAACTTGGAACGGGCAACCTACGTGAAGTCAATGCTAAGCTCTGCTGCTTCTGGGATGGGAGGCCTCAGCAGCCAGGTTTTCTCATCTGAGAACATGCAGACGTTAATACTGCACCGACTTCACATCACTGCTGTGAGGGCTGTCAGATAATACAGGTGAAAACCTTACAGCCGTGTCTTTCCACAATGACCTTTGCTGTGACCTTGGCCGAGGGAAGTGGATGACTGCCTCTTGCTCCACGCAGCAGGCCCAAACGATGACATCAGCTTCTCCTGCAGGACCCGCTGCCGAGTCTAGCGTCAAGTCAGCCCTCCAGGCCCACCCAGCCGTCTTGCCTTCCTTCCTGGCTGAACCTGCACTGATCACTTTGTAAAGAAGAAAGTACTCTCAGAGCCACACCAGAGCAGTCTAAGTGTGAAGTGTGAGTCGTACCTGGAGCAGTGCAGATGTAAAGTGTGAATGCTCTGCTTGAAGGGTTCACTCTAATGTAGTGGGCTGTAAACAAGAGAGGGGGCCAACCAGATAGCCCAGCAGACTGAAACAGCTGCTCAGGTAGAGCATAGCAGCTGGGGTTCAGATCCCCAGAACGTCATGCTGGTCTTGCCCCCAGGGTGCACTGAGATGGCATCGAGACTGGGCATGGTAGTGCATGCCTGTAATCCCAGTGCATGGGAGGCTGAAAGCAAGAGAATCGCTGTGTGTCTGATCTGTGTAGTAAGACCTCGTTGACTGTCCCAAGTACATTTAAAAAAAAAAAAAAGTAAACAAGAGAGGGGGACAGGGACTATGTTGGAGGCTGCTGTGGCTTGCGCCTAGTTGTCCCCACAAAGCCTCATGCAGTCACTGGGGCAGGCTTCTACAGTTAATTCATGATCTAATGCTGGGATGATGGGTGCACTACACCTACCCTGGGGTGGACAGCCTGAACACAACACAAGGACGGGAGAGAGGCCTGCTAGCTGCCCCGCCGCAGCTCCTCCCTTCTGCTCTTCCCGTTTCGCTGATTTCTGCCGCCATGAACTGCTGCCCTCTGCCGTGTGCTGTCTGTCTTCGAGCCAGCCAAGTATGGACTGGAACCTTCACTAGCAGTGTGCTAACTAAACTCTACCTTCCTTAAGTTTTAGTGTCGCGTGTTTTTGTCCCAGCAATAAGAGAAAAGTAACTGAGACAGCCTGAATAAACTATGGGCTGGCTGCCTCTGACAAATACTTGTCCTGTGTATACACACACTCATCTCACACACACATCCTTTATCATCACTACCGGAGGGCTCCTGGGCCCAAGCTTAGTGATACCTATTCTGTGCTTGTGATTCTCAAACTAAATGTGAATGGTAAAAAAAAAAAAAAAAAAGCCCAGTGGATCTGGTTCTTAGATGTGGCTCTATCTCTTGCAAGGCACCAAGCACGGAGGCAAGAACACCGGTGGCCTAGAAATACAAAGAAGAGAAGACACTCAAAGCCTTCCCAAGTACACAGTGGCAGGAAGAGGGAGGGGCCAGGAAGCAGAACAGGGGCTCAGCAGACACCTGTGCTTGGACTTGGCCTTCGGTGTCTCCCCAAGGCCTACTAGAGGCAGCAGGTCATTGCCCTTGCCCTCTCCCTCTCAGTTTTCTGACCACAAGGAAGCAAATACCTTTCCTCTGCCACAGGCTTCTAGGCCACAGCACTACGGACCCAGAACCCACTGGGCCTAGGCACCATGGACTGCAGCCGCAGTGAGCCCAGGTCAACTTTCATCCTTTTTTTAGGCTGATTCCCTTGGTATTTTGTCTCAGGGATGGAAAGCCATGTGACACACTCTGACTTAAGCTGGTCAGACCTGGCTTCTCTAGGCCTGGGGATAAAGAGAAGATGGAGGGCACAGAGGGACGGTCATGAAGAGCAAACCAGCACAGGCCCCAAGGTCTGGGCTGTGTCTTTGGGCAACATGAAGGACCCCTGGCCCAAGGGTGCATGCGCTCGCTGCTGGTGCTGAACAAGCAAGACACACTGACTGAATTTGGTCGTCTACTGGGTGTGGCTGAGTACCTGGCCTGGACCCTGAAGGTGGGGACATGAAGGCAGAAGCCTGCTTTGTTTTGTTTAATATGCTCACTTCATTGGGGAAAAAATGGGGAGTGTTGTAGTGCGAACAGCTTTGGAAGCTGTGCATATGGGGGGCGGTGGGGGAACGTCACTCCGCGCCTGCCATTCACTCCAGCCAACACAGGAGAAAAGCAAGGGGTAGAGAGGGCTCAACATGTCAGCCGTGCAGGGCCCAGCTCTAGGCCTCACGGCATGCAAGTGGCAGCTGGGAGACAGCAAGGAGGGGCGCACACAGGGCTAGCGCTGTGCAGCCAGGTGGGTGGAGAGGCCAAGGCAACTCAGAACATGGAGCACACAACACCCACAACCCTAGTCATGTAGTGTTTAGATCCTTGGGCTTATGAATCCTGTACAAAAGTCAGCAAGCAAAGGAGCTTCGGGTAGTGCCATGACAACAGGGGAAAAAATAAAAGGAGGCTTCCTCTTCAAAGTCTGGCTGAACATTTTTTAAAAGGATCTAATGTCAACCTGACCTTGCACATTTCTCCAGGGAGATATTTTGCTACCCAAAAAGCTGCCTATGCTGCAAAAGCAAGAAGATTCCATTAAATGCTGCTGCTATGAAGTCATCTCCAAGGCCACAGGCTGGTGGGCACACGTTACCTAAGAATATCTACCCATGTGTGGGCACAGAGGTGCTGGGCTGAACTCCACCATTTTGCTGTTCAGTACTATGGACTGCTTCATAGTACATCCACATCTCAGTCCAGTTTGAAATTAGAGCCCAAGTCTACCTTATTGATTTGTGCATTAGAGAATTATGTACATCTATATATGCATGCCTGTGTTGGGAGACATGGGAGCAGGAACACGTAGAGAACTGGGTCCAGCTTGACCTCAGCACATTGTGCCTAAGGATATAGGACCCGAAATGTGGAAAGGTAAGCAACTGCATCAAAGATGGAATGTCTAAGTGCCAAGCCTACATTAGACAATAAATGGTGAGGATTTCTTCATGGCTGGTAGAAGGTTTAGCATCCTCCTTGAGTGTTTCTTCTAACACAAAATCCTTGAAAGGCAAGAGTACTTTGAGGGTAGAAGAAAAGACAGAAAGAGGCCTTCCAACACTGGGGAGCTCAACTTATGTGTAAAGTGCTTAGAGGAAACCAGAGTGAAGCTAGAGTAGGTGGGGGTCAGCAGAAGTTGGCCTGATGCTGTTGGCAGTGGAGCTCTCAGAAAGGTTCTTTAGCAACAGGTGTGAAATTGTGAGGACCATGGCACCCTGCCACGATGCAGCCCGTGCCACGCTGCACTGACATTATTTGTTAGTACAGGTTCCCCACTAGCCACAGACACATATGACTTCTGCCCAAACAACAACACTAGCAATCGTCTGAGTGATAAAATGTACTGATCTCTGACAGAACTGAAGATAAAGTACAAAGACAACCCAAAAAACTTCACATAGAACATCCTCATTAAGACACATACACATGGGGCTGGTGAGATGGCTCAGTGGTCTAAAGCGCCTACTTAGGCAAGCTTAGGCAGCTGTAGGGACTGCAGTTCAATCCCCAGCACCACATGCTGCACCAGCCCCACCCCCAGGGCAGGCTGAGCTGGCCATAAAAAAAAAAAAAAAAAAAAAAAAAGAGAGAGAGAGAGACATGCACACGTCACTCTTTTGGGTCCTCCTTTCCAAGATGATGAAAAAAAGAAACGACTGCTGTGCGAAAATAGAGCCGCAGCCATGTGCAGCCTATTCGCTGCATGAACTGTGACCTGTGCTTACTCAAGGATAAGGCCATTAAGAATTCTGTCATTTGGAACATAGTGGAGGCCACCGCCGTCAGGGACATCTCCGAAGCGAGTGTCTTCGACGGTTACGTGCTTCCCAAGCTGTATGTGAAGCTACATTAATGTGTCAGTTGTGCCATTCTCAGCAAAGTGGTCAGAAATCGATCTCGAGAAGCCCGCAAGGACCCAGCAGCTCCACCCCGATTTAGACCTGCTGGTGCTGCCTCACGACCTCCAGCAAAGCCCATGTAAAGGGTGCTGGGTCTGAATGGACTGAAGAAACTCCCTTGAGAAAGAAATAATAAATTGAATATTATACTTTCAAAAAAAAAAGACACATACACATGCCAAAAAAAAAAAAAAAAAAAGTATAGCCTTTATGGAAAACAGTATGGAAGTTCCTCGAAAAGTTAAATATGGAACTACCACATAACTCAGCCATGCCTATACTGGGTATATATCCAAAGGAAAAGAAATTAGTATGTCAAGGAAAGAGACTGTACCCCAACGTTCATTGCAATATTATTCACAATAGCCAAAATATGGAATTAACCCATCAATAGATGAAAGAATAAAGAAAATGTAGCATAAATGCACAATGAAATACTATTCACCTATAATCAAAGACAAGATCCTGTCTTTTCCAACCAATAGGTATGAACCTGAAGAGCCCCGAGGGAAGTGAAATAAACTGGGCAGAAAGTGACAAGCATCACATGATCTCACTTCCATGTAGAATCTAGAAAAGCTGACCATGTAGTTCAGAGTAGAACAGAGGTCACCAGGGGCTGCGGGCTGGGGGGGGGGGTGTAGACAGGCCGGGTAATGTTACAGCTGGGCAGGAGTAAATCCTGGTGTTCTGTTGTATAGTACAATGGGCATATTTAACAGCAATAGTGCATTATATCTCACAATAGCTGGGAGAGATTTTGAGTGTATTTATCATTACTAAAAATAAAATATTTATGCTATTTACTGTGACTCCATTGGTATCAAAGATATACATAGCTGAAACATTACATTGTACCCATGTGTACAATTAATATGTGTTAAAAAAAATTGCAAAAGACTCTGAAAGAAAAAAGCCACATATCAAGAAGACAAATCATAAGCATATGCATTTATCAACTTTGCCTCCAGTTTTATACATCAATAGCACCACATACATATTAGTAACAAAACCAAGGGGGAAACAGAACTTAAAATCCTAGTATAACTATGTGTTAGCGTATTCTTGTTAGATTAAAGGACTAGAAAAGAATGATTAAGTAGGCAAACCAGGAAGAGGAAAGCCAACGTAGGAGAGCATCAGTATCATTCAAACATAAGTGGTGAGAGGGCTTAGTTAGGTTGGTAGTGGACCACAGGGGCAGCTATGGAAGTAAGGGAGGTGAAAGACCTCTTGCCAGAAGCTGATACCTGATTGGCTGGAGAGATAATAGGTTGCTTCAAGATTTCAGAGTTAGAAGACTGAAAGAAGACAGTTGTCATCAAGCAGAATGTTTAAAAACAAACAAACAGCTGGGCATGGTGGTGCACACCTGTAATCCCAGCACTTAGGAGGCTGAAGCAGGAGGATCGATATGAGCTCGAGTCCAGCCTGGGCTACAAAAGTGAGCTCAAGGCCAGCCTGAACTGCATAGTGAGACCCTGTCTAAAAAAGACAAAAAAATAAATAAAT
>PVJA010018389.1:0-40081 GCA_004027025.1 Myocastor coypus | reverse complement strand
AGAGAGAGAGAGAGAGAGAGAGAGAGAGAGAGAGAGAGAGAGAGAGAGAGAGAGAGAGAAGACAGGAGAGAGTAGATTCTCCAAGCACTTGGTATGCCAAACCCTGCATCAGCTTCTGTTTCCCTGGTGCTTCTAGGCTTCGCTAAGGCATATGGATGCTCTCTCAGACTCAGGCCCACCCTCACTGTTCGATCTCAGGCAAAATATTTAGTTTCTCTATTCTTGGTCTCCTCCGTGTAATACTGATTTAATCACACCTACTTTTCCTGCCACATAGGATTACTATAAATTTCAAACGTAATAGTAAAATCACTTTACACATATAAGGAAAGATTTTAAGCTTAGGAAACTGTGGTACCAGATGAGGAAGTAAAAGCAACACAAAATTATTGAAACGTACCTTCCCACTTTCTTTCTTTTAAAATCAAACACTTAAGTAATCACCTAAAAATCCCTACGTAAGCATTTCTTCTTTGCCTATGTATCTTACTGGAAAAGTGTGGAAACACTCGTGGCCAGAGCAAAAAGGAATGCTGTCCTCCCAATCTTGTACGTGGCAGAGCTGTCAGTTTGAAGAGTTCTGGGGCTATGGGAAGACAGCAGAATTAAACAGTTGTGCAAAAAAGCATACAAAATGAATAAAATCTGTTCTATCAGATATTAGGCAAGGACTCCCAGTGTGCCCTGGGCCAGGCAAAGCAGAGGGATTTCTGGCCCATAATAGGATGAGCACTTCCCCGGAGCTACAGTTCACTCTGTGCATTCCTTTCTCTTGCTTGTAGGAACTCTCTTCATCAGATATCGTAATCCCAAACCCTTTCCGAAGACTTTATTGGTATGGAGTATTTCGCAATCAAATAGAAATGTTGCTTTCTGCCCAAACTTTTGTTGGGCAAGTATTGGTAAGTGCATTATTCTTGTTAACTTGCTAAGACATCTTAGCCATGGATTTGATAATGTCGGTGTAGGTACTTTCACCCAAAGCAAACTTTGCACTTTCCCTTGTGGTCTTACCTACCTGTCTGTCCTTACCTTCCTCTGTCTACTACTCTTGAGCCCTGTCTGTTTTTCTCGAGCATGAATAACACTACAGAACATTAGAATTTTATATTTAATATCAGTTTTTCAGCAATAAGAATGGCACTTTTTAAGGTAACCATTGTGAACTTTTTTTTTTTTTTTTCCTAACATAGAAGAGTGTCTGGAACACAAATTACCAAAAACCACTTGATATTTAGTGAACCAATCTGACCTGAACCACGGAGTTACTTTCTTCCTCCTTTGACTCTAATACTTCTTTTTTTCTTTTCCCCATCACACAAACTAACCTTTTCATCCATCCATGGTATTTATTACTTTACTCAGTAGATGGAACTTATGGAAACCCAGTTAAGGTGCCAAGTCCCTGAGAAATCTAATCCTACTTTTGTGTTACACTATAAACCTTCTTCTCATTTCTGTTGAATCTTTTAACACTGATGTTAAAATGTTTTGTGGATGTGTCTGTACCTCCCAGTATACTATGAGCTCCTGGAGAGAACAGGTTACTACACAATGGCAGTATTTGATTCTCTGTGAAATATCAGAGGTTCTGTAAACTAACCCAACACTGACACCATTTCTATAGCATAGCTTGATCTAAAAGCACAAGAAATAGAGCCTTAAGGCATGCTGCTGTCTGATGATGGTACAGTAGCAGAGATTTGTGTATGCTATGGATTCTCCTTGCACTTAATAATTAAAAACGGTGGCTCTTTTTTAGTTAATATTGTTTAATTTTGTTGCTAAAGTTTTATTGGAAATATTAAAGAAATTTGCTCTCATAAAATTTCTGTGAATATTGAATCATCTGAGAATGTGCATCTCCTTTCTCTATCCTCTAAAGATTTTTTTTTTTTTTTCAGGGGGAGAAGTCTCTTTTCCTTAAATCCCTGTTGGTATAATTTAAGACAAAAGATTTTGTGATCCTCTCTAAGTATATTAAGGATTTCTTTTCTCAGATGTGTTCAAATATTAAAATTATGTTTGGCCATGTGAGGATAATAGCAGGAATAGCATTACATGTTCCAAAGTAAAGTAGAAGGAGCTTATAACATTTCCACAGAATTATTATATGTGAAGAGTAGAAGAAATAAATAATTATTCATGATAATCCAGTAAGTATTATCTTAATGTTGGAAAATGTGTTCTTCCAACCTGCAAGAGCTACTGGCTATCTCATTGAAACAAGAACCACAGAGTAAAGGTCAAATTTGAATAACTACTTTAATACTGAAAGACATTAACCTTATGTCTCAGAGGCCCCTAGCAAGTGATTCTGCAAGAGTGTGAAGAGAATGACATTGCATATGCATTTCTTTCTTTCCCTCCTTCTTTCTTTCCCTTACATAACAATTTTCTTAATTCCTTGAAAAATATCTATTATTTGCCAACTGCATGCTAGACACCTTCTCTGGGCATCATGAAAAACGCTAGCAAAATCCTTGCATTAACACAACTTTAATTCTGGCAGTGGCAGAGATGACAAATATTGACCTAAACAAATAAGAAAATTCAGGCAAAGCTCTGAGGGTGCTGGGAATTATGTGTTGGCATGTTCTTGTGGCTGAAAATTTATTTGTGATGGATGCAATGATCACAGAAGAAATGTCTGAAAAGATCAGATTGGAATTAAGAAGTGAAGAACCAACAGGAGAAGACAAGTTAGGACTGGGGAGAAGGTTGCAGGTACAGTGAGTGGACTTTGGAGAGCAAAAGCTCAGGGTACTGCGGGTACCAGAGGCAAGCTCACACACTGCTGAGTATGGCGGTTAGGAGAGAGCTCTGGGGAAAGCCTGGAGGTTAATGGGAAGTTTTGTGCTTCATGAGAAGTAGCCAAAATGCTCAAGTAGAATCATTTTATTCTGCTAATTAGGGATCTTAAACCCTGAGTTATCATGATATGCTCACATTTTTCTTAAATTCAGGACATACTAAAGTCTGAAAATTAAGGAATAATAAAAGCTATACCAGGCAAGTTAAATAGTAATTGATAGTACAATTTTATTGTCACTAAAGAATTCATGTTAACATTGAAAAGATTAAGTGATGCCCAATGACCTGTATTGGTTTCCCAGAGTTTCCAACAAAATATCAGAAACGAGTGGCTTAAACAACAGAAGGTGTCACCTCTCAGCTCTACGCTCTAGAAGTTCACGACCAAGGCATTGGCTGGACTGGGTGCTTAGGATACTACAAAGAAGAATGTCCCATTCTTTGTTTTCTTTTTCCAAGGTACTGGGGATTGAACTCAAGACCTTGTGCTTGCCAGGCAGACACTTATGCCACTGCACTATCTCCCCAGTCCCAAATGTTCCATTCTTCTGCTGTAGGTTTTATCACTTGCTGGAAATGTCACCCACTCCTTGGTTTAAAAACACATCAACTAGCTCTCTGTATTCACATGGTGGTTTCTGGGGCACTTGGTTATGTCTACATTTTATCCCAGTATGAAGTCACTCATAATGGGTAAGTGTCCACCCTTAGGACCAAATTTAACTCGAGTATGTTTACGAAAATGTCACTTCCAAACAAAGGTATATTCTGGGGAACGAAAGGCTCAGACTTCAGCGTTATCTTTTTTGGAGGGACAAAATTCAATATGGAACCCTTGTGATAGTATATATAGAAAAAAATACACCAAGATATAACATCATAAATGTCATCACATTAAAGTTATAAATCAAGATAATTGATAAAATCTATCAAAAATAAAAGTTAATATAAAATAATGTATGGATAATATTGGATAATTAGCTCACTTTGTGCTTGAACAGAACAATACTAATTATTACTCTAACTATAAATAAATCTAAAGTAGCTTAATTAACAGCAGAGGAAGATTAAAATGATCAAACACAATATTCTGAAAACAGTAGTCAATTTTACAAGTAACTGTACTTCATTTGTAGACTTTATTATAATGTTCACTGAACAGCATTCAGTAAATCATAAAATATGTAAACAGAGAAAAAAAGACTGACCAAATATAAATACTCAAATTTCTCCTTCTGAAATGATTATTGAGAAACTGCAAAATATTTAAAAAATGCAAATAATGAAAACAAATTACACAACCTTGCCTTTTTAGTAGATAAATATGATTTGATGCAAAAGATTTAGTTATTTTGATAAATAAAAATAATCACCAAACTTACAAAAATAAAGAAAATAGATGAAATCAAAACAGAAAAATTTTAAATGTGGTTAGGAAAGACTATACTATAAAGTATCTGATGATTTCAAGAAAACAATGATATAGAAAAATCAGAAGATAGCCTAAACATGGAAGAAATATAAACATATGAAATAATATATGATAATGAAAAAATCGGTGTAGATAAAAGGGAAACTGAAGGACATATAAGCAATTAAGGTTGAAAAGTGGATTATTCCTTATGATAAATTATCAAAGCTATCTGTAAAAGAAAATTAGAACAAATATTTGGGAAAAATCAAGGCCACCAAGAGTTATGATCACCATCACCTCCCACCCCTCTTCTGCCTTCCATATGATACCCATATGTCTTCAGGTGGATAATCAAATTATTTTACTACAAACAAAATAAAAGAAAGAAAATGGCTAATTTTCTTTCTCAATGAATGTGAAATGTCAATAACAAAACCACTAAAATAACAAGTAAAACATAGACCAATATCTTTAATGTTTTGAAGGATGCAACAGATACACTGCCCCGAGATAATAAGAAAAAGGAGGATGAGGCAAAGAAAGAAGTGAAGGTAAAAGAGGAGGAAAGGAAAAAAGAAACAAGGATACTCCCATGAGCCAGTAAAATAAGAAGACTCTCTTCAAAACAGGGTGGCTTCTAAAGATTTTTCTAGATTAGAACACAGGCATCTGGGCCAGGCAAAAAAAAAAAAGAAAAAGAAAAAGACAGAAAGAAGGAACACAGGGCATCAACCACTCTTCAGAATCTATGAGTTTGAAGCTATAGTATATCAAAAAGGCTGTTTGTGGCCATTAATTCTGATAGATGAACTTCATTGGATTAAGAAATGCATAGAGGACCAACAAGGTAGCTCAGTGATCTGAAGTGCCTGCTTAGGCAAGCTTAGGCAACCGCAGTGACCTTGGTTCGATCTCCAGCATCACAAGCTGCACCTTGTAAGCTTGGGATGAATATAGACAGATAGATGATAGATAGATAGATAGATAGATAGATAGATAGATAGACAGACAGACAGACAGACAGACAGACAGACAGACAGACAGACAGACAGATAGATAGATAGATAGATAGATAGATAGATAGATAGATAGATAGACAGACATATTTCTTGTACTATTTCTCTGATCTATTTATTCCCGGACCACCATAAATTGAACAGCTAATCTCTATCACGCACTTCTCCTTGATGCTCCTGTCTTTAACACTAGAATCCCCTAAGCCATGAAATAAATTAAACATTTCTTCCATTAATTTGTGCTTAACAGATTTTGTGGCTAACAGTAAGAAAGCTGACCAGTCTAGGAAATTGGTACCAGGAATGGGGCCTTCACTACAACTATATCTGACTGTGTAGTTTAGAAGCCTTTGGGTCTGGTTTGCAGGAGAGGTTTGGAAATATATGACAGTAAAGGCCAGCCTCAGGAATTTTGGGTTTGTAAGAAGAACTCCACTAGCAACTGGATTAGTGGCCATGTATTCTGAATTCTGAAAAAAAAAAAATATTGTCTACATTTTGTCAATATAGCAAGAATTATGGGAAGAATACAATGTGGGAGAGGGTTGACCTGGTGAAGGAAATTTTAAAACAGTTCAGTATAGATGTACCCTGGGTATTTCTGGCTGCTTTTATCTAGACTTACACTCATAATTAGAAGGGAAAGAGCAACACAAGTAGCAAAACTTGAATTTGAGCACAGAAGAAATCAAGCCGGGACAGTCGACAGACTTCCACAGCCGCAGTGGGTATCGCCCTGCTCCATCTTCTCTGGCCCAATTCTCGGAAATGGATCTGCTTGCGTACCCCTCACTCATGCTTCTCTCCCAATATCATTGCGCAGTCCACTTTCAGAAAGAGAGGTATTGCTATGGCACCATTTTAGTGAATGAAAATTGTAAAATGGAGAGGGAAAACACTACTGAAAGATCTTAGTACATAAATGAGTCAGTGTATGAGAATGGGTTAACACTGAAATCTTCACAAATCAGTATTTGTGTGTGTAAATGCCGAGCATACAATAAGCATATATATTTGTTTTTTGTTTGTTTGTTTGATTGTTTTGTCTGAGACAGGGTCTCATTATGCAGTTCAGGCTGACCTTGAGTTCACTTTTGTAGCCCAGGTGGGTCTCGACCTTGCACCAATCCACCTGTTTCAGCCTCCCAAGTGCTGGGATTACAGGCATGCGCCACCACACCCGGCTTAAACATATATATTTGTTATTAATATTTTAATGAACAAAATATCTCAGTATTTATAGCTATAAATATAAGGCAACTAATTCTGATACTGAGCTCTGCTTCATTCTCACAATAAGTAGTATCTGTAGGTGAATACATGAGTTGAAAACCTCCATTTTTGTTGGATAGATTGTCCATAAAATTATGCTTTGTAGGATAACTATCCATCTTTAATATATGTGTGCCGCTTTAATCAATTGCCTAAATAATGATTGCAATAAAGATTCATTTCAGAGGAAGCAGGAAATAATATTTAGCGACAGATGTCAGGAAATTCTAGTTCTCTGTTGTTTCGCATACCTATCTGGAGATTCTAAAGCTGTCTTATTTCTAATTTGATTAGTATTTATGAGAGTTACAAGGGACTAATTACAAAATCAATATGACATTCTCTGTTAAAACTTGGATGATCATAAGTCCGGGTTTTGGCTGGCTTTCTTGGTGTGAATGTTATTGTCATCTTTCATTTTTAAAGGCTTATATTTTGCACCAAGCCTGATGGTATGTGCCTACAACCCCAGCACCCTGGGAGACAGAGACAGGGGCATTGAAAGCTGCAGCCCACTCTGGGCAACTTAGTGCCAATCCTATGGCTGTCCAAAATAAAAAGTAAAAAAAAAAGAACTGGGAGTGCAGCTCCATGAGAAGGCCTGGGTGCAAACCTCAGGACCACAGAAACACTTGCAAGTTACACAGTAAACAACGCAGCTATCTTGACTTTAAAGCAAAGTTTTATTTTTCAAAACCACTGGACATTTTTCAAGGAGAAGAAACCAATAGAAAAAAAAAGCTACTTTGACAGTCTCTTTCATAGATTATAGTTCACTTTTGGTTGAAAAGAATCCTCTCTCCCTCGGTCTCTATTTAATTCAAACTTTTTCTTCTCTTCTGATATTTCCGACCTGCCATTTTCCTGGCTTTTGCTTTATCTTAGTTTTCTTCTGGAAATATTTCATGAGTCTCATAAAAAGTGACTTTGTTCTTCAATTCCATATACTTTACACATATATGCTTGAATGTGTGTAGAACATATCTGATTACTGTATTTAGCTTGATTTTGGTATCCTACCTTTTCTTGTTTATATTTCTTTTCTTCTTTCTGCTTCCAATTTCATACACCGCATCACCAGTTCAGGCTAAGAATTGTCTAATAAGCCCTTTTCTATTATCAAAATCGCCCCCACAAGCTAAGGGAAGAGAAATTCAAACAGACCCAAGAGTCTTAGGAGAAATCTCTAATATACATGTTTCCTCTCCGCAAGGAGCTAAGTGCCTCTGGCTTGGCTTGGACTCCAGGGAAGAAGGAAGAATGAGCAATCCAAAGGTGACTCAGTCCCCTGCGATGCCTTGGCAATGGAGATCCTCGAGCTCAGCAGGGGGCACATTGTTTCCTGGGCCTGCAGGCCCTAGGCTGTCCCTGGCCTGTCCAGCTCATCCATCACCTGCGCTGGAGCTTTCCTTCAATGCAGCTTCCTGCTGCAGCAGGCTTCCAGCAGACCAGGCACCCCTTCTCCCACTTCAGTATCCATCGGGTCTCCCCCTGCACATGCTCAGTAAAGCACCAGTTCTAAGCCAGGAAGTGGTGGCGCATGAGAGGCTCAGGAACTGGGAACAGTGGTACCCTGAAGTGGATGCAGGCTGGTACAAAGAGGCATTTCCACAGGTGCTATTGTAGGGCCCTGTGCTTTACTGTTTTCACCCAGCAGAGGTGCCATGTGCATCTCATGCTTCAGCTTTGCCATCTGGATCTAGAAAGATCAGGCTTAGTGCATGTCTCACCTTCACCCAGCTTGGCCTGAAGACACAGCCTAGCATGACGCACACCAGCTAGGCCCCATGCCTGAGCGGCCTTCACTTTGAGGATCACACCTGAAAGGCCTAATTATATTCATTTCTTGGGTTGCATTTGATGTATAAGAATTTTTCCTCTGAGCCCTTCTTTGGGTGTATCTTACTTTAACAAATAACACTTTTTTAATTAATACCTAATTTTTGTTCTGCTTTAAATTTTAATTTTGATCTCTCTTTTTTTTTTTTTTTTTTTTTTTTTTTTTGTCTTTTTGAGGCAGGGTCTCGCTATGCAGTTCAGGCTGGCCTTGAGCTCACTTTGGTAGCCCAGGCTGTTCTTGAACTTGCACTGATCCTCCCGCCTCAGCCTCCCAAGTGCTGGGATTACAGGCATGCGCCACCACGCCCGGCTAATTTTGATCTCTTGTCTGCTTCGTGACCTAATTAGAGAAAGGAGATACCCTTTTATTTTCCAGGAGAGACTTACATTGGAGATAATGGCGATCTTTGTACTTCAGTAGAAATTTATGGTGCAGGGAGTGACACTGTTATTATAATTTCTACTTTGTGGAATTTATGAGAAATTCTTTTTTTGCAGAGTACAAGATCGATTTTTACTATTTAATGCACTTTCCAAAGAGTAGTTATTTGTCTGTTTGATATACAATATAAGCAATACTAATTATGTTTATGTGTTTTCCATGTCCTTAATCATTTGCTGAATGATTGAGAGGGGCATGTCAAAAATCTCCACCCATGGTATTTTAACTTTAATTGAATGCCTGGCATTTCCAACAGATTTGAATGATATATTCTGCTATGAGTTGTTGTACAGTTACTTACCATATTTTCTGGGTTGCTAGTGCCTTTCACCACTATAAAATGTCAAATGTCTATTTTTGTTGCCTCCAAAGTTGTTCTTGCACAGAGACCAAGCTAATCTTCTCTGTATCATTCCAATTTTCATATATGTGCTGCTAAATCTTTCTTTTTTTATCTTAGGGAAGGTCTATAAGGTCTTCAGGGTCTCACTACTAGATCAGACTTGTAGTGAGCCACCTATTTACAACCTCCCAAGAGCTGGGATTACAGGTGTACACCACCATGTCTAGTCTCAATTGCCATCTCAGCACAGCCCAGGACTGGGGCCAGCAAGGCAAGTCCAGGGATTGAATCTTCACCCCCTGCTCCCTAATCCACTAAGCTATTTGGCGGGCCATTGAAGCTTTTTATAGTGGATCAATATATTCAGGTGCTACTGAAAATAGTAACCTACTAAATTTTAATGTTAAATTTATAATTGCAAGGTTTGCATCAAAACCAACATTACACACATGTACCTTTTAAGGCAAAACAGGGGTTATATTCTAGGTAGTGTAATGGTTCCTAGACACGATAATGCAAGTAATAATATAACTGAGAGATGAGACCATTATGGGAATTGCATTTATTTTTTTTGTTGTTTTTCTTATCCTGTTTTTTTTAACCTTTATTTGTTTATTCACTCATTTTTATGGCCAGCTCAGCCCGCCCCACGGGCAGGGCTGGCGCAGCATGTGGTGCCCAGGATCGAACCTCGGTCCCTGAAGCCGCCCAAGCTTTCCCAAGCAGGCGCTTTAGACATCTGAGCCATCCCGCCGGGCCCCAGGAATTGCATTTAAATTTAAAAACATTGCTTATTAAGCCAAAACACAGACCTAGTAAGTTTGGCATACTCATTGAGCTGTCTTTACTATTTCTTCTAAAAAATAAGTTATGTTTGTTTCAGTGATAAAAATTTCTGCATTAGAATCTACTTCCTCACAATATGCAATATGTCAACTTTCAAAAAAAGAAAGGGGAAAAGAAAAGAAAAATAGAAAAAAAGGAAAAAAAAAGTAATGTTGATATAAAAGCTTTAATGTTTAATTGTTTGATCAATCCTATATACCTATATGTATTAATCTAAACCGATCTGATGATGAAAATATGTAATATAACCATTATTAAATTTAAACAATAAAAATATTAAATTATTAAAAAAAAAAGAAGTGTGTGCTCATCTCAGATGCCCATTTCTGGGTAGGGTCCTTGAATTTTGGGACCCTAATGTTTTCTATTTCTTTATAAATTCCAGATAGAAGACCTTTGTATGAATACTTATTAGTTAAAAAATTTTCAAAATAAATGCACTGTCTTTTCACTAAAAAAAAAAAAAAAAAAAAGAATCTACTTCCTCAGTCCAGTTCCATTAAAAAATGTTCTAATAGATTACATAGTAACCCAGTGGCAAATGTCACTCTGAACACTTGCTTTACCCTAAGTTCTAGCTAGATAAAGCTTTCTCAGGTGTCACTATGAATTGTTTCTATAGAACTGTCATTGGTCCTGTAGCATTTCCTTTTTTAAAGAAATAGAATATACCTTCACGGATTTCTACATTGTGTCTTAAGGAAAGGAAGCAGGTACCTCCATGATTATGATGAGATCATGTTCACACTTCTCCATGTGAGCAAAGAAATGCAAGGAGATGTACAGGGGTTGTCAGTGTCGTGAATGGCAACTCAGCGAGCCCTGCAGCTTGGGTCTATCCAGATGGTTATAACCCACTTTGATAAATAAGCATTGAAAAGTAAACTAAAGAACCACAGTGTACTCTACCTTTAACTTTTTGTAAACTGTGTTTGATGGGTATCTTCAGTTTTACCAAAAGGTTGATATACTTCAATGTTTTGAAAACAAACCACCTATCATTATGTTTGCTACTAAGAGACATACATTTCAATAAAATTATTGAAGTACAAAAAATTTGTTCTTGCTTTTTTCTAGAATACTTTAGAACACAATATTACTATACAACAGTCATTTTCCTGCTGTTGTATGAATACTAGATTGGAATGTCTTTGCCCAGTTCTCTTTCCATCTTTGTTTTTGTTTTTTCTTAAGTATATTTACAAATGTCATATAGCTAAATTTTTGTTTTCATCGATTGAAGAATGCATTTGCTTCTTGACTTGCCTGAGGAATTTAATCATGCTTCTTTATTATGATCTGCTTTTTGGTCTTTGAAATATTTAGAAGTTCAATTGGCTGACTAATAGAATATATATATATATATATATATATATATATATATATATATACATGTATATATATATATATATGTCAATAATTTAATTAAACAGCTATGCCTCTGTTAGTAAGGCAAGGGAGAATGGGTAATGGATATACAGTCAAGAGCCTGGACTAGGGGCCAGGGAGATAGCTCAGTAGAATAAGTGCTTCCCTGGTAAACCTAGGGTCCTGAGTTCAATCCCCAGTACCAGAAAAACCTTTCCCATTCTCTTCATGTCTCATCCTACTGGACAGGCTAAATGACTGTGCATTTTGAGAAATATGGGCTTACACATTAGTTCTTCCATTTACTAGTATGCAATTCTGGGTAAGATAAGTTCTCTAAGTTGGATTTCATTCATATAACATGAATATAAAGGAGATTATAATGGGCTCATTAGAATATTCAAGTGATTTGTAAAATACATATAATACAGGACATTACCAAGTACTGACATTAGCTGAAATTTATATTTTCAGTTTATTGTTTTTAAATTAGATTAAGGGGGTACACTTGGGGGGCTATATTTTAAAGAGGATATTTCTACTTTAGTACAATATTATAAAAGATGAATCAATCGTATTTTGCCTTTGTATTGCTGTGTGGCTCTGCATATTTTATGTTTATATTCTCTTGCATGACACTTGCAGTATGATTTCCCTCTTCATCATCCCGCTTCTTTTCAGAAATGGTTGAACTAACCTGAATGTTGCTTTCTAACTGCCACTGGGTGTGCGGTATGTGTTTTGGGTGCCAGTGGCTGAGCTTAGGGTAGCAGATGTATAACATTTGCTAAGATTCCTTGTGATTTTTTTTTGTACTCAACTTTCTTGATATTTGTAAATTTAACAGCTCTCTTAGTCCCCAGTTCTACCAGCTTCATTATACAACTTCTTTGTCACATCTCTCATGTTTCTGAATTCTTCTGTTTTTCTTTTTCTCGAGAATTTCCCATGTTTATTTGTCAAGGGATACGTGGATAATATACTTTCTGAATACTTGAATATCCAAAAGGTTTTCTTCTTAAAAAGTGAACTTTTTTGTACTGGTGATTGAACTCAGGTCCTGGCATTTTTCAGGCAGGCACTACACTACTGAGCTAGCTCCCCAGCCCTTCCTAAAGTCTTCATAAGTATTATTTCAATGTGTTTTAGCACTGAATACCACAGCTCAGGTCCTGAACTATTTTCTAAGCTCCAACCCATTCCCTTTTCTTTGTTTTGTGATATGGGGCTAGGACTAATATATATTTTATTGTTGTTGTTGTTGTTGTTTTGCTTTATTTTTGCTTTGGTTTTTAAAAATAGGAGTATTAGCTATACAATAAGTGGATTTCATTTTAACAGGTCCACACATGCATGCAAACTACTTTTACCTATTTTTACCTCCAATAACCCTCTGTTCTGTACTTCTCCCTCCTCCCATTTCCCTTCTCTTATCTACCAGTCTCCCAAATACATGTCTATTGTCACCTGTCAGCTGGCTCATAGCTGGCTTTGTCAGCATGTGGTAGTGGTAGGTATCCCAGCTGACCAAAAGCCCAGGAGAGGAAGGGAGTTGGTCCTTCTGTACTTGGTTGCTTCTCTTTCCACATTCCTTTGCTTGCTTTTAGCATGATATCAGGAATCGGCTCCACTTCTGGCTCTTGTTTTAATTTCTTTTTTTAACCTACATTGCCAGAAATACAATTGCAGCATTGCCTCGCAGTCCATCACCCTCCTCCTAGCCTGACTGTCACCTCCAAAAGGCGCCGCATCCTCACTTTCTACATTTTACTTTTGCTGATCTCCCACTCGCTGGGGACAGCTTTTTGTAGTTCCTACTACTATGTCGTCGGGCTTCCTGTTTCCCAATCCAATACAAACTTTTAGAAGTCAACTGTCATAAAATGACTGATGTTACTTCTCCTTTTGCTTGATCGTGACTGCCACTGACTGCAGCCAAGAACCGTGAAATCATTTGTATTTCATTTTATTTATCGATGACCTGTCGTAGTTTCTAATACAGAAGAGTACTCTACAGGAACTCTTTCCAGATTTGAAGCATCACTGTGATGTGTCTATATGTGTGTCTTCTTTCCCTGCCTCACAAGATATGTTGGGCCTCTGCAAAAGTTCAGATCAGTTTTGTATTCAGAGATGTATTTTTTAAGGTTGTAATTTTTTAGAAAAATATTTGTCTTATTTTTTCTAGAATGCTGGTTATATCTCTTGCATTTAAATTTTCATGCCCTTGTTAACCATAATTTTCATTGCTACTATTGCCCACTGGTATTGAAGCATTATTTCATTTGTTTCATTCTGCTTTCACCAGTATCTTCTTGCTGTTCAGCGCCCCAGTGAGAGCTGAATGCTGTTAGGTCCACTCTCTCCCAGAGGACAGTGTTTGAGCAAATGTCTCTAGAGACACTAATTGTAATGTTAAAGCTGTTTGCCATGTATTTTGTGTTCTCATGTCTGGCAAGTCATTTTGGGTATCTTCTCTACATGCCCTTTCTGTTGTCTTGAACTTCCCATGAACTGAAATTTTATGGCACACATGAAAGCTTAGAATATTCACAGTGTCCCTCTTCCACTGCATTTGCCATTGCCTTCCACCTCTTGCTATCTGCTAGCTAACTAAATGGGATTTCTAAAAATGTGGATTTTTCAGCCACACTGTAGATGTCAAAGTCCCAACTTCCCGTGTGTTTCACCACAAGGGCAAACATGGGTAAGACTGTGATCAGCAACTCCAAATGAGGCGCTCAGGGCCAGGCCTCAAAATCTCCATAGTGTGTTGCTCTGGGTTGCTCCTAAAAAGGGGCTGCTGCCAGCCAGACTTTTTCCTCCCTGGACACTGGTCTGCCGGGTCTCCTCCAGCTAGCTGCAGCTGTGATCTCGTCTTCAGTCCACAGTGCGGGGCCTCAGAAGCAGGGCACTCTATTCATGTTCCCATGGAGCTAGGTCTTCCAGATTTGGTACCTCTAACCACAGAGACATATCTAGGTCCTCTCAGAATTACCTCCCATTTCTCCTGATTCACTGAACAGTGTCTCCAAGCTGGTAGCTTCCAGGGTCTTCTTAAGGTTTGGTGCCTTGTGTGGTCTATAATGTACTATTCCTTGATAACTTTGTGGCATGAGGTTGAGAGTGAATAAAACTAATATTTTCTTCTTTTAATTATCTACAATTTTGCCATGTTTGTGATTTGGGGGTTGTAAATATACAGCTTTGCCACTGTCTTTACAGAATGTTGCCAGTGTATGATTTTATGCTTTAATTTCTATGGTGGACTTCTAACTGGTGGTCAATTCATTCCACCCAGCTGAACTGAACCTGCCTGGTGCTAGGTGTTAGAGGCCCACCTGACAATTGTTGCCAGAAGCATAGGAGGCAAAACTGGAAAAGCTGTCCAGAGGCTGCCAGGGAAGCTGTTTGGAGAAGCTATTGGAGCTGTTGGAAGGTGCTGGCTCTCTTGGGCTATTCTGCTGGAGGACCTTGTCAAGCTGGTTTTCCTGGTGAACCTGGTTGTTCTTGTTGGAGGAGGAGTTTGGACCCTTCTTTTTCACTGAGAATGACTATAGTGCATTTTGGGGGAGCTTTGGGTCCTCTTCCCTAGCATTGCTTCCTGGTTCCGGAGTGGAAGGTGGTACACTGCTGTGCCTTGTGGAGAAGCTTGTCATGTTGGCTTTCCTGATGTGAACTCAGCTTTCCCCATCACTGAAGCCTGGGACCTCACTGTTGCTGAGGGTGGCTGTGGTACTTTTGAGGGGAGCTGTGGTGCTTACCTTGCTTCCTAGCTCCAGTTCAGATCCCTTAGCCTGCTAGTACAGATCCTTCATCCCACTCACATAGACTTTCTAGCTTTCACCACTAATGTTTGGGCCTTTCCAGTACAAGTCCATGAAATGGGACTGCATAAGACTTTGTCTTGGGATCTAGGCCTCCAGTTGGACTTGTGGGAGGCAGTTATAAGCTCTAGGGCTTTAGCTTGACTCATGGAGGACGTCACTGTGGGATTCAGGGCCTCAGTTGAACTCTTGGGTCTTTAGTGTGTGGACAGATTTCCTGCATACTTGGTATATGATTCTTTCAGTGATTCATTGTAAAATAATCATATAAAATGTGTCTTGTACTAGGAGCTGAGGAGATAGCTGAGTAGAATAAGCACTTGCCTGGCAAGTGCAGGGTTCCCAGTACCACAAAAAAATAAAATAAAATAAAATAAAATAGTGTCTCACAATATATTGTCCCCCTTGAAAGAAAAACCAACATAACAATCTCTTATGGAATTTAGTAAGACAAGAACTATTAGATTGCTATATAGGGATAAGCAAAAAGATTTCACAAAATTTATTAATAATTATTAAAATATTATTATTAACTATGTGTGGATATACATCTATTCCAACTAAAATTTTAAAAAAGAATAAAAATAGTAAAAAAAAAAAAGATACAGAATTTTACTAAATATTAGAATTTCAAACACCGTTTGCTATATTGCATAATGTTGTCATTCTCAAATTAGTTGTTTAGATTACCAGATATAAATATTCAAAATTAGTTTTAAAAAAATCATTAGAAATTTTTAAAAAGATAAAGAAAAATATTTAAGCATTAACTGCTTCTTTCAATGAACTAGTACAAGAAACTCTAATGTGGTCTAAGCTCAAACACATCACTTGATTAAATGGTGAAATGGAGACTTGTGGTAAAAATTTAGATTCCAAGGAAATAGATGCAAGCACCTGTCCTGTTTTGAAAGAGCTGCAACACTGTAACCTACAAACAAGTTGGTGAAAAAAAACAAAAGCATGGATGCTCTTAGCATCTTCCCCAATCATGTGCAAATTAGAGTGAGCTGGAATTAGAGGAAGACTTCTGAACAAGATATGCTGCAGCACGGGGGTGGGAGGGCCTAAGGCCATCTGACTTTAGGGTGTTTGTGGGGGCAAAGAATGCTTAGGTGTTTCCATGGGCTCCATAGAGGTCCAAGAGAGAGCCTGATGTCACCTCCTTGGTAGGGTTCTGCGTGGGTAAAGCATCCAGCAGAGGCAGGCAGTAAGAGGCGTACTAAGAAGATCTGTGGGCACCAGTGATGGAACAGCCAGTGTGTGTCACTAACATCCAGAAAGCACAAACGGAATTCCGAACTGTGAAGTATGAGCAACTGCAACTGCTCTGCCCTGCAGCTTGCGTGTCTGATCTCCTGGGCTTTAATACCGCTTTGGTCCCTTAGCATTTATTTTTCAACACACCATATATTAGAATGTTAATTATCTTTATTGTGAATGCTGTGAGCCCCATGAGAACAAAAATCTTGTATCTGCTGTGTACTGATGAGCAGAATTCTGCCTGGGCCATGAGAGAAATGGAAGGAACATCCACTGGACTTGACTAGCTGAAATGATTCGCACCAAGAGCAGTGAAACCACCTGTGAAAGTAAACACTGGGCCTATTTCCTGCTGCCACCTCCCCTTTCTTCATTCTCCACACTGGTCAACAGTTCTGGAATGGACAGAAGCAAGCTAAGCAATGAGAACTATGAATAAAAATTCAAAAGGAGTTATGAGAGACAAATCTTATACTTCCCCCAATACAAACAGCCAACTCAGGAAACGCTGAGCCAGGAGTGCAACTTCAGTTACAGATAAGATTCTGTGTTATCGCTGGAATTACACTAGACTAAACACATCAGAAAGCTGTATGTTTGGAAACCAGGTAAGTGAAACTTATTGATTTCCTACAGCTGACTTGGAAAATACCATGGCAGTTGCCAAAGATTTCATCCAAACATACTGAGGACATTGAACAGGAAGTTTCATGCTTACCTTATGCTACTTGTTTCTCCAGTGCATTAAAAACACTCACACTCATTTCTTTCTCATTTGCAACACTTTCCCCACTGCAAAGTTCTGACCATTTCTGAAGGTCAGGCTTGAGGCTGTTTCTCCTATCCCAGGAGCTCAAGTCCATCCAGTAGCCCCATGTTCTAGCACGTCGTAAGCTACACCACATAAGCTAGTCACATACGAAATATTCAGAACGCCCTGGGAGTAGTGGACAGGAGAAACTGTTTATTCCAAAGCATAGGAAATTGGAAACTACATAAGAAAGTGGCAATATGTTCATTGAGTGGGACGTCCAGTCTGTTTTTTCTTGAATGGATAAATGAATGCAAGCATAAGTGAATGTTTGAAAAAGCTGCTACACATACATAGGCAAAGTAAAAAGAGAAAATACGTATCTTCTGTCCTCCCTTCTTGCAGAAATAAATATCACTATGAAACTTATTTCAATTTACTTTAAAAAGAGAGAAAATACACTTTTACTGATTTATTCTCCATGACAATAAAGTGGCATTCACCTTCATCCCTGTTTTTGTTTGTTTTCAGGCGATCCTTGTCTTTGTATTGAGCATTGGGTCTCTTATAATCTATTTCATCAATTCTGCTGAGTGAGTATTGTCACTAATTATTTTTTATGCTATTATCAATAGCTAACCCAGCTACTTTGAGTTTTTCTCCTTTGGGTACTGTTTAATTTACCTTCATACCCCCCCCACACACATACACACACACACACACACACACATGCACGCGCACACACACACACACACACACACACACACACACACACCAATGTATGGCTCATGAAAATGTGTTTAGTTTTCCTACCAGACATTGAAGAAATGGATGCATTTGCTATGTACCTTGGCATTCTGCGTCGCTGGAGTCACAGTTCTGGGTGAACTGAGCCACGTTGGGCTCTTAGCTCCACACAGGCCGCTTCAGAAGGCTTTCAGAATGAAGGAGAAGTTCTGTATTCATATCAAAGTTTCTCATAAGCCTCCAGGAACTTTGGATGGATTTGAGAACGGATAAAAGCAAACCTCACCTGCAGTTAGGGAGCAGGGTGCTGTCTGCTTTACTCCAGAAATGATCTCTTATTGGAGGGTATTGGAGGGCTAAAATCAACCTCATGTGAGCTCCACAACAATTCTCTGCAAATTCCACAGAATTTCCAACTGAGGCACATTTAGGATTTACAGGGCCTCAAAAAACAGGCAACAGGCTGGGGAAACAACTCGGCAGGCTAAGTGCCTGCCTGGCAAACACAGACCTGGGTTCAATGCCCAATACCACATGCTTGCCAGGCCTATGCTGAGCCAGCCACAGAAACTGGGTGTGGAGAGACATGCCTATAATCTCTGGGCTGTGGAGGCTGAGGCAGGAGCAACAGTCGGAGTCTGAATAGCATAGAGATACCCTGTACCAAATAAATAAATAAACAAACCAACAGGCAACTACACTAAGTGCAGTGAGGCACTCTTATAATCCCAGCTCCTGTAGCAGGAGAGGCAGGAGGATCACATGTTCAAAGCCAGCCTGGTCAATTTTGAGAGGTTGTCTCTCTCTCTCTCTCTCTCTCTCTCTCTCTCTCTCTCTCTCTCTCACACACACACACACACACACACACACATAATATGTATTAGGTAGGGGATGAAAACTAGCTTAGGTAATTGTACATGTCCTAAGGAAACTGGCAGCCTTGCTTTGTAAACTAATAGATCTTTTAGGAAATTTTCTTTAATTTGCCCCAATCAACTCAACTGACCAAGAGCAAAATGATGCAGAAGGTAAAAATATGGCCTGAATAGATGAACTTGCATACTAAGGAGAGCTACATAACTTTTACAGCTCCAAATACCCACTGAAAAAAAAAAATTGAAATGGAACCAATAAACCCTGTGACAGTTAAGCTCCATGGTGGTCCAAGGGTTGTGTTTATGCAGAGCTGTACGCCTAAGAGTCTGAATTGACTCTGCATTCAGAGTGAATAAGTAGAAAATTGCCTACCTTCCCTCTATATGTGTCCTTTATAGACATGACATTTAAATGCTCGCCTTTACATACTGTGTTTCTGCCTTTTCCAGCCCTGTTGGGAGCTGCTCTTCATATGAAGACAAAACCATCCCCATTGATTTGTCTTTCAACGCTTTCTTTAGTTTCTATTTTGGTCTGAGAGTAAGTACCGCTGGGAAGTGGGTGGAGACACAGAAGCACCACAGGAGCAGCAGGCCACCAGTGTGCCCCTCAGTTTCACAATCTGCCTAAATTCTCAGGCTTCGCACGTAGAGGGTCTGTGTTGGTGACATACCTCCCTGGCTCTCTGCTTCTGTCTCAGTCTCTGCTTTTCTGTTTTCCCACTTGTTTGCCTCTCTTCCTCTGTCTTTGTCTCTGTCTCTGTCTCTCTCTCCCCTCTCTCTGTCTGTCTCTCTTTGCCCCCTTTCACCACCACCCCTGCACTGGAAGCCCAGAAGCTATAAATCAAGACCAACACAAGACAAACCTATCTTTTTAAAATACACCCTGTCAGAATATCTTCCTCATTGGCTTACCACTGACTGCAAAGCTCGCTTTACCACTAATTATGAGGTGGTGGGCTGAAGCAGCAAGTTTCTGAAGCAGTCACTGCATTTTTGCTTCATTCTTCTTACTTTCATTTATTATTGAATTCTCTTTTGCAAATGGAATTTAGTAAGTTTTTATTTTAAAATCTCTGTTTTAGTACATTAACCCATTACATGCTTGTGGGGGATTGTATTAACTATTTTTTTTTTATTTTTGAGACAGGGTCTCACTGTGCAGTTCAGGCTGGCTTGAGCTCACTTTTGTAGCCCAGGCTGGTCTCGAACTCACAACGATCCTCCTGCCTCAGCCTCCCGAGTGCTGGGATTACAGGGGTGAGTTACCGTGCCCAGCTTGTATTAACTATTTATCTACATATCTACTTACATTTTATGTAGAAGAACATATGTAACATACATCTCATGTACATTTATGTATATAAACACATATACACATTGTATGGTACTTATTTCTATGATCTCCCTTTAAAACAAATGCTACTACACTGTCCTTTTAGATCCTTTTATAATAACAGACACTCATTCCTGGAAATCTCTCTTTTTAATATAAGTAGGGGTCCTCAGAAACACAAACCACTTAAAGAACCATGCCTTTTCATTGGTGACCTTCTGAAATCATATACCTTCTTTATTCACAAACAGACATACATGTCTGCATACATACATACATACATACATACATGTATATCTCTATTCTGGAAACAGAAAAGTCAAAGTATCCACTCTAAAAGAAGAGAATTATCATCACGTGCTAATGGATCACTCATTGGAAGTACCATATCTGCATCTGTATTACATATGCTTTCACGACTGCATAGGCACGGAAGAGACCAACAGTAAATCTCTAGGTGATGAATGAAATGCGGCTACCAAATGCCATCTCCTGTGTTCACCCCAAGTTCTGGAGAGCAGCAGAATTTTCTGTGTTTTGTTTTCACCTTTGTAGTTTTTGGCAGCTGATGACAAGATCAAGTTCTGGCTGGAGATGAATTCTATTGTAGATATCTTCACTATCCCACCAACATTTATTTCCTTTTACTTGAAGAGAAATTGGCTAGGTAAGTGTGTGCACCCAAAATCTATAGTAATATCTAATACAAGACAGAACTCTCCAGGTGAATTCATATTTTTCATTTTCCTTTGGTGCCTGGCTGCCACTTTCACAGTCCCTCCCTTTGGCTATTTCTTTGCTATATCAGAAACCATTTTCTTTCCTCAACACCAGCCCCTGCAGTAGTAGAAATCGGTAGTTGTTAAGGGAAAGACTGTGGAGCTACCTGAGAGGGGAAGCCCCAGCATCCTAACTCTTGATGCCTTCATCCTGGGATCCCACATGGACAGGGTGAGAAATTTCTCTTGTTTTAAGAAAGCTGCTCATCATACCTACACATGCTCAGTCATGTTAGCAAAGGAGTTATTTTGTGTTTTAGGCGAACATGAGCTGTCCTAGTCACGTTCTTGTCCCTTAAACATAACACTCACAATTTAAAGTGAGACAGATGTACCTCAGCTCCAAGTGTTTGTAAGCGGAATCCTGGAGTTGGCTGATTACACAGTAGGAAGGGCATGGTGAAAGCGTCTTGAAGAGGCAAAATGCTCACTTCATAGTGATGGGAAGCAGGGGCGCAGGAAGGAGCCAGGTGAAAGACACACATTCCTAAGCCACATTCCATTAACCAACTTGGAGTCAGGATCCAGCTGCTGAACTTGTTAGAGGATGAACTGACTGGCAGGTGTGGCTCCGCCTGGCCTCCTCACCTTCCACACACGTGAGCATTCTGGACGATGTCTCAGAGCCAAGCTGGAACACTAGCTTTACCTCTGCTTATAAAGTACCTAACAGTTCTAACCATGATCAATGGCAAAATAAATTAAAATTGAGGAACACTGTTTCATAGAGATTAGATTAGATGATCAGAAGTTTATGTGGTTTATGGAAAATATTGTTTAAAAGAAGAATTATACAGAGTAGGCCAATAGTTCTTCATATACACAAGGCATCTTTCAGATGGATACTATTATTGAATGTAAGCATGGAACCACAGAGGTATTGGGGTGGTCTTCAGAGGCAATGGCTAAGAACTCTTGAGGGCAGGACTTGAACTTCAACCTGTGCTTTCACAGCTCTACCTTTATGTCATTCTAACACTCTAGATTAGAACACCGAGGGGACAGGGGAATGCTTGCAGCCCCGACTGTGTTGCAGCTCAGGCCACTCTCTGGAGTCACCCTTCTCTTTTGACAGCTTTTCCCTTTTGATTCCTCCATAGGTTTAAGGTTCCTAAGAGCTTTGCGGCTGCTAGAACTCCCTCAAATATTGCAAATTCTACAAGCCATCAAGACTAGGTAAGTGCCAGCCTTTCCCACTTGCTTAGTAGTTCAGATTAAGAAGTGAAAATGCTAACTAGACCCAAACTTCACTCATGACTCATCAGAATTTCCCTGCCATGACCGAAAATTCCCTCAGCATCCCTAAGGTTATTCATATATTATACCCTGAGTCAGCATATTTTAATCATTTCAAAGATTTCTTTATCTTACTTTCATAAAGCCACAGTGTAAGTTCATTTGAATTTTAATTTGGGGTCCCTTGACCAATGTGTGTCATGTATCTATGTATACATGGATACCTCAAATCAACCACATTAGAGGCTTTGTTTCTCCACATTTGCTTTATTGTTGTGTCTCTCCAGGCTAGTGAGAACCTTGCTTTCAGTCTGGTAGTGTAACACAATCCCTGTAAGCACAAGAGGTTCCAATTACAAGCTGAGCCACGGGCTGAAGCTGTAGCTCAGTGGCAGAGCCTCCCAGGTGGGAGATGCTAAGTTCATCCATATCCAAAAAGATAAAAAATAACAACAATAAATAAAAGTAATTTCAGTACCACCAAAAGGAAACAAAAGCCTCAAGCTACTTTTGAGCACCAGCACATCTACAGTTTGAAAGTTTATGGTGTTATCCACTCCGACCCTTCACACCTCTACATCTTCACTAGAAATAGCAAACATCAGCAGGTGGATTTCATTGGCCCAGTGGATTGCATCATGGAGAAATTAAGGTAGAAACTGTCATCAGTCTGGAGAGATGGCCTTTCCTGAAAGATGAACTATGTCAGCTAAACTTTAGAGCTTTTGTTTAGTAACAAGAGCACTTCTGATCCTTTTGAATCCTTGAAGCTCTGTCACAAGGCCAGCAGGGAGAGTGACTGTTTCTGCAAGCTACTCAGAGTGCAAGTTTATAAGTTATATCCTGATCTGGCCTGGCTCATTTTGTCCAATCACCTCAGGCAACTTAATGGCTCATTAAATTCATCTTACATTGACCTGCATATTGTGTGATTTTAAAGCAGTGTCATGCTAGCCTAGGGAATGTCACAGCAGAATCCATAGTTTTCTAAGAAGTATGTGTGAGCTTGTGAGTGTCACAGCCATGCTTCCCACTCAACTGCATGCAAGCGTCAGGCAGCCAGGCCTTTCATGCTGCAGCCTGGCGGGTGAGGGCAAGGCTGGGGTGCGGGTCCCCTTCTCATAACCTTTCAGGAACCCTGGCTGGCGCTTCTGGCCAGGAACCTCTGTTTAAGTAGTGAGCAAGATCTTAGAGGACGAGAAGGTGTCTGTGCAGTTTCGAAACCTGCCAGAGGAGACACAACAGCCTTTCCCCCCATTTCTTCCTTTAGCAACTCAGTGAAGTTTTCCAAGGTGTTATCGATCTTTCTCAGCACCTGGTTCACTGCGGCAGGATTCATCCACTTGGTAAGCTCCCCAGCCCCATCTCGCAGCCCTGATGAGCATTATTCCTTTGAAAGTGGGAAGGAGCCTGTGAGGATGAGGAAATTAGCTTTTCCTTTTCTCTCTTTTTAGCCTTTCTTCCATCACCACATTTATGATAAGTACGTGTCTTCTAAAGGATCTTTGTTCTTCTTTCCAAATCTGCTGTTAGAGAAAGACTTAGTGAGATCTATAGTATAAGCAACACCCAGAATCCACTGATAGGACTTCATGGAGATTTGGGGGTTCTGGAGTTGAATATATATATTTATATAATAAGACACTGAATAAATAAAGCCAAGCTATGAGTGTGACTCCATGGCAGAGTACTCACCCAGCATGCATAGCCCTGAGTTCAATCCCCAGTGCTGCAAAAAGACAGAGAGGGAAAATGCCAATTAGAGAATTTCAGGCTTATATAAAGCTGGACAATTACAGGGGGAGAGATGCTGTTGGAAAGGTGAGCTCTGAACCTCCCTGACCCTTTCAAATTACATCCCTCGCTGCCTCCTTTGCTTACAGAAGGCCAGTTCCTGACTCACATCAGCAGCAGCATAGTATATGGTTTTGAGCAATAAGAAAGAAACTCCTGGGCTTCAGTGCCTGGGGACATTGAGGACCAGTCAGTAGAAATTAGAAGCTGAAACAGGCTATTAAAACTCTGAGAATAAAAACCTTTGAGAATAATACCAACAAAAAAAGCATGCTCTTTTGACTTACATCTCTCAACATTAATTAAAATAACAATATAATAATAGTAGTAGTAATGATAATAATATAATAAACAAAGGAATAAAAACCTTTGAGAATAATACCAACAAAAAAACATGCTCCTTTGACTTACATCTCTCAACATTAATTAAAAAATAACAATATAATAGTAGTAGTAGTAGTAATAATAATAATAATATGATAAAGGATCAGAGAGATAGCTTAATGGTCTAAGCTTTCTCCTAGTAAGCACAAGGATCTGGGTTTGATACCTTGTACCACATGCCATGTTGGCCCTAGGGCCCCAAGTTTGCCATGCCAATCATGGAAACTGGGCATGGTGGTGCACACCTGTAATATTGGTGCTGGGGAGGCTGAGGCAGGAGGATCACTGAAAGTCTGAGCTGTGCAGTGAGACCCTGTGTCAAATAAGTAAATAAATACTTTTAAAATTTTAAAAAGAAAATTAGAACTTACCGTCCTCAGTCTATTAAGCAAAAGGTCAAATATTCTATGAAATTAGGATAAAGGATTCAAAGAATAGGGCTCCAAGAAAACTAGCCACACCCCTCCTCCACATTCCTACAGGAAAGAAACTTAATTTCTGAAGAGGTGTACCAGACTCCTGAGTTTAGGGGGTGTACTTTCAATTCTCAGATATCAGAGGAGAAGGAATCATTCTTATTGTGCCTTATTGACTTTTGCCTCATCCCGGAATGCTCAGAGAGAAGCCATCCTCTTCTTCCTTCAATAGCAGTTTGCATGAGAGTCAATAGCAGTTTGCATGAGAGTATTACAATCAGATTTTATTTGACCTAATTATATTTTTATTTTCTATTATTTTCTATTATTTAATTAGTCATTATGGACAACTCAGGTAAAATCCTGGATTTCAGAATGCTTTGGGAAAATGCAAGAGTCTGGCATCTGTACTCTCTCTCCCAAAGCCTCTAAGAGTCCTAGCTAGAGAACAGCCACTCCCTGAGCTATATGGCAGATGCTCACAGGCTGGGCATAGCCCCACTGCTCCACTCTCTTGCTCAGTATGTGAACTTCTGGATGTGTATCTCCTAAACAAGACCACCCCAGCCAGGATGCCTACAGAAATGAGCGGCAGTCAGATGGGTCGTGAACTAGAGGGCTCTGCTTCGAGTCACACTGACTTCCACAGTGTGACTCAAAGCAGAAATCTACAAGGCCCAAGAAATCTACAACAGCTTCATCCAAAATAAGGAAAGAGTAGATCTTGTTGAAAGCACATCTGAAATGCAAATCAATATGGAAGCTGTGAGTGTCCCAACTCACCATCTTCCCATACACACAGTAATCTTCAGCTACAAGTTGATAGCACTTGAAGATTGGAATTAACTAGAAAAGAATCAGTATGGTGCCTAAGCATGAATTTTGTCCAAAACAACCAGGATATATGGTAAAGAGTAGACGGATGCCAGGATAATAGTCGTCATGTAATATAACAACTATGAAATCACAACTACAATTATATTTGCCCAATGGAATAAAGAAAAAAGTTAAGAAATAGTTTTCCATATTTAAAGAATAAGTTTTTTAAAAACCCTAAAATGATCCAAAACTAAATATTCTCAGAAAAGGACAAAGTGCTATACTAGACTCTATTCCAACTAAAATGATCCTGTATTATTAAATCCAGTTTTCTTGTAGAGCGTTACTAACCTTTGAGGATAACAAAGAGATTCCAAGCAGAAAGGCCCACAGAAGGGAGCAGAAGAAAGTAGCTTTGGGTTTCCTGAACTTGTTGACTGATATCTGAAGATGGTAGAGAAGTATCTATTGAATGTCTTTGTAAAAGGAATATAATCAGTCTTATCATAATAAGCACATAAACCCAAACAGGACCCATATGTACCTTTTATAAATGTAGCTTGATAAAATGTAGCCACAAAGGAAACAAATCAAAGCCTGGAATTCAAAATGGACCATGACCAAAACTAGTAAATGAACTTACAATACAGGCGACGTAAGCAAGGGCATTGTAGTTACAGACTAAGATATGCAAATACAATGCAAATATAGTGGAAATGCTAGTGGGGAGGGGAGAGCATCTAGACAAGTTATTTTGTATCTTCCTCCTCCAAAATATTGTATTGTATCTTAAAACTGAAATGTCAAATTTAAAAACATGAAATTTATTTTGACACATGGAGTTAATAATAATTTGGTATTTAGCACAGTTCCACACTCCTTTATCTTTTTTCTTTTGTTTCTAGCTTATTCTTTTTTGAATTTTATTAATTTCAATAAGAAATAAATAACAATGAGTGTTTCAAAACACGTTAGTAGAACAGCCACAATAATCAACACAATGCATATTGTTGTCTACATAGCAGTTGTACAGAGTACAAGATGCAGACATAAATATTCTCAACTTTAGCACATTACCTAACAGATTAATGCTGGTCTGGTTAAGAGCAAGAGCTGGCCGAGCCTGATAGCTCAGCAGACTAAAGCACCTGCTTAGGAAGAGCACAGAGGTGGGATTTGATCCCAGGCATCACAGCCCCAGCCAAGGGCGCACTGACACTGGGTGGGGTGGTGAGTGCCTGTAATCTCAGCGCTTGGGAGGCTGAAAACAAGAGAATCGCTAGGAGTTTGATCTAAATAGTGAGACCCTGCAGACCCTATAGACCCCGTCATAAATGTATGGGGGAGAAAAAAAGAGGAAGAGCTGTGTGAAAGGTGGACGCAGTGCAGGCCAGCCACCCTCCTCTCCTAGGAGCTAGAAGGGCATCTAGAGAGCTTCTGGGCCAGGGGGAAGGCATGTGCTAACTGACTCCCAGAGACAAGTTAAACCTTAAAGCATTTCTCAAATTACTGAGGAGATTTCCAGACTGAAATCAATTTAATTTTGGTCTTTACAACATTTTATTCAGTAAGAAAACCCTGCATCAGGGTATTATAAAAGAAGTTATAGAGTTTTAGCCTTCTGGAAAGTGTTCCAAATTATTATGAGATTTAAATATATGTGGCATGAACTTGTTTTTCTAGTGATAATATTACTGTTTTAAAATATAGCAACAGCTTCAGAAGTTACTGGAAACAGATTAGTACACTTTATAAAAACATTTACTGTTAAATTTTAGAGTAAAATGTACAAGTGTATGAAGTCTTTCCTATTTTGGAGGGACGGACTATAGGAATCTACACACTCAATCCACCAATCCAGGAAACAGCTTACAATTGGTGCGTGACTTTTTTAAAAAAAACGATCAAGCCCATTTGTAACTTCCATACCAGTGTTTAACAGCACTCACAAGAAGATTCTCTCCCCAAGGTATCTCCAACAACACCTGAAAATATGAAAGGGATGGGAGAAAATCTCTAAAAATTATGACAAAGGAGCCGGGCGTGGTGGCGCACTCCTGTAATCCCAGCACTTGGGAGGCTGAGACAGGAGGATTGGTGTGAGTTCGAGACCAGCCTGGGCTACAAAAGTGAGCTCAAGGTCAACCTGAACTGCACAGCAAGACCCTGTCTCAAAAAGACAAAAAAATAAAAAAATAAAAATTATGACAAAGAAAAATAATGTGTCAATATGTACTACCAGTGACATAAAATATTATAGAACATTTTGTATTAACAAATTTATATATAATTTGAATATAACTTCTATTCCATTTATTCAATATGAAATTGGACAATAAATGATAAAAATAATTTCCCTAAAACGTGAACACTCACAGAAAGAATCCTCAAGAAAAGTATTTTTCAGAGCTTTTCTAATCATAAAAGATTTTTGCATGAATGAGAGAACAACTTGGAAAGCTCGTTTTTTCCCTCACACACCAGCATTCATAAGCTGAAGCTCACAGACATAAAATGCTCGTCTTCTTTCCTTAATGATGTTTCCTGATCTGCTTAGGAAATGAGAACGATTGGTAACTGCTCGGTCTGAGAGCTGTGGAGTCTCTGGGCGTTCCCACGCAACTCTTCGTGCTTCGTGCACGGAGAGGAGGAGGCAGCCAGCCCCTGCAGAGCGATCTAAGTGCTAGACAAAATTGTGGGCCCCCTCCGATCTAGCACTACTCATAATTAAGGAAAGCTGTGGTTGTCTTTCCAACCACAACTGGTAATTTGAAAAACCTTCGCAGAGGCCTGAGAATCACTTTCATTTGAACTGAATGAAATGAGACTAAACCAACAATTTGCCTATCCTTGCAAATGATCTCTTGTGTTACATCCAGAGATCTTTCCTTTCTCTCTTTGGACAGGTGGAGAATTCTGGTGATCCGTGGCTCAAAGGGAAAAATGCGCAGAATATATCTTATTTTGATTCCATTTATCTGGTTGTGGCAACAATGTCAACTGTTGGCTTTGGAGATGTGGTGGCCAGGACGACCCTTGGAAGGATCTTCATCATGTGCTTCACACTGGGGAGTTTGGTAAAGAATATTTTAATATCTTCTGAGTATCGCTACAGAAAGCAAAACACATGTGAGATAATTGTGAAGGCCAACACAGTTTAGGTTTGAAAATGAATGTTGCCTCGTTCCAAGTAAGTGCCATGTGAAAATACAAGAATGAGTAGGTCCCATATTTGCAAGCTGCATGTCCAGAACCCACGGCACAGTTTCCTGGTGTTCAGAGATCAAGGATGAGAGATAAAAGGAGTAGATCCCTCTTATTAACCTCTGCAGCAACACCTGCATACATGTCTTCCTTTATCATTGTCCATCAAAGTAGCTCTTCTTCTAAAGACAAAACATTCTAAATTTTATCTCAGCAATGTTCTATCTTGCCCATGCCACATGGGTAAACCCTGGGCATCCATATGGGAGTCCAGATGAATGAGGACTCTGCTGGGTTGAAGACTGTAGTGAGGGTGAAGGAAACTTCCTTTCCCTTCGTAACTTCTTTTCAGCCCTTTAAAAGTCATAATGGAGTTCTCCCTTCCTTTTAGTCTCCTGTCCATCATATTACATGGTTTATTTCAGAAATTATTTTTCTACACATTGAAATGTCCCAAGGCACAAATGGTATAAGGGCAGAGGCAAAGGTTCTAAGTCACTAAGTGACAAAAATGGTAGGGAAACTGCCTTCCCACTAGTCTTTGGCTTTATCAGTAAAAAAATGAACAACATTTTATTAAATTTTGACATAATTTAGTACTAAAGTTAGAGGGAAGCACTGTCTCCTTTTAAAAATTCAGTTCATGACATCTGCTAAGTGAAAGTTATATGCACCTTCTTTCCTGCTTTCAGTTTGGAAATGTGGGGATATATCCTCTGTTAAAACACTAAGACCTAGGCTTTGCTGATCATTTTAGGTTATATTCGCAAATTACGTCCCTGAAATCGTGGAGCTTTTTGCTAACAAGAGGAAATACACCAATTCCTACGAAGTGGTCAAAGGAAAGAAGTAAGTAACTGATAAAACACAATTCCGACAGCTTTTTTTTTTTTTTTTTTTTTTTGTCTTTTTGAGACAGGGTCTCGCTATGCAGTTCAGGCTGGCCTTGAGCTCACTTTTGTAGCCCAGGCTGGTCTCAAACTCGCACTGATCCTCCTGCCTCAGCTTCCCAAGTGCTGGGATTACAGGCGTGCGCCCCCACACCTGGCTCCAGCAGCTTTAGACACACTATCATCACATATTTCAATCCAGGTGCCTGGCCAGGTTATAGAACCAAGGTTTATTTCTGGCAAGCTCCTTCATTTTCTAAAGAACTCTGAGTTAGAATAAATATCATGAAAATACATTTTCTACTTAATACAAACTACTATCTAGGTGCTTATAAGAGCATTGAATAGAGTATTTCAGGGCCAGCCAAACAGCTCAGTGGTTTAAGTGCCTGCAAGCAGGTACAGGAGCTAGGGGCTTGATCCCCAGACCTGCCTTGCTGGTTCTGCCCCCAAGGCATGCTGAGCTGGCAATTGAACCTGGGCGTGGTGGCACATACCTGTAATCCCAGCTCTTGGGAAGCTGTAAACAAGTGGATCACTACAGTCCAATATAGTAATGAGACACTGAACACCCTGTAGACTCTTCCTTAAAATACAAAATAAACAATATAAAAATAGAGTATTTCAACCTAAGAATAAGAGAGAGAGGAGAGACAGAGACAGAGATAGAAAGAAACACAGAGATAGAGAACGAGAGAGAAACAGACAGAGAGAGACAGTGAGAGAAATTTTCACAAAATAATGTTTAAGTGAGAATACCAGAACATTGTTAGGGAAATACACTCCATAGAATACTATACACATTAAATGACAGCTAGTCACAGTGGCAAGCTCCTGTAGTCCCAGAAACTCAGCAGACTGACACAAGGACCTCTTGAGCCCAGGAGTTTGAGACCAGCCAACCTAGTGGAAAACTCTGAAATGAATGAATGAATGAATGAATGAATGAATAAATAAATAAATAAATAAATAAATAAATAAATAAAATTAGGAGGATTTCATAAGGTATTTTAAAGCAATAATCCTTGGGAACAAGGAGTAATAGCAAAGGTAGCATCAATGTAAGAGTGAATAGACAGTTGGACATACATCATTTCATAAGTTGTGTGTGTGTGTGTGTGTGTGTGTGTGTGTAAAATTGCTGTGGCATTTGTGCAAGATGAGATCTGGCAGTTTTGTGATGCTTACTGTCCTCCACTGATACAGGAGAAACCCTCCTTCCACTATATCAGGCTGGCTTTCTTGCTTGTTTGCCCCCTTTCCTTTCTCTAATAGACACATGTGACTGTATTTCAATTCTGATGACACTCAGAGTTACAGTGACAGATAATGTTGTAATTCACTATCAATAAATACTAGTGGGGATGGTGGTATTTCCAGATCTCTTGCCACTAACTATTCTTGTAATGATTACTAGCTGTCTTGATCATTTTCACCATGTAACACTGACAACATTTCTTAGTGGATTGAGTTAAGCCATGATTCAAATTTAAAATAATTGATGTAGTGAAACTGTCTTAGACTGCCCTAATGATTTTCAGTTTCTATCTTAATCAAAGATTTGCCATAGGGAGCATTTTCTTTTTGTTGTTGTTGTTGTTTGTTTGTTTGTTTGTTTGTATTTTAGGGAAGGGTCTGCAGGGTATTCAGGGTCTTACTGCTACATCAGACTCATAGTGATTCACCTGTTTACAGCCTCCTAAGAGATGGGCCTAGTCTCTTTGCCCTCTATTACAGGCATGGGCCTAGTCTCTATTGCCCTCTAGCATGAGATCAGCATTACAGGACCAGGGATCAAAATTCCAGCCCCTGTGCCTGTTGCAGGCATTTTAATATGTTGAGCTATTTGTCTGGACCTTAATAGGGAGCATTTTCTATCTTCTTCCCCACTGCTTCTGAGATGCTTGGTTTTGCCCAAGCTGTAAGCCATTTGTTCTCAGAAGGGAAATGGAGATAGAGTCATTCTTGTCCTATTTCCCTGTGGATTCATGTTACCTTGGCTATCATTATATAACTTTTCATATCTAAGAACGAATGAATGGATTGACAATGTTAAACTTGATCTGATTCATTTTTATACTTTCTGTAGGAAAGAGGCACAATGTAAATAAACTCCCGTACAGCAATTTCATGGCACAGTTGCTAAAAATTACAGTTGATGAAGTTATACAGTGAGGAAAGGAAAACAATGAAATTAATTAAAAAAATACATATAGTGAGAGCCAGTAAAATAAAACTGAGAAATCAAAGTGGTGCCCCATTTATCTTGGGAAAGGCATGTAGGACACATAAAGATCAACCATCCTTTTCTGAAAATTTTAAGGTTAGCACACTACAAATTGCATTTTCAGTCTCCTATAGGTGTCAAATTTATTTATAAACAAGGTTAAGCTAATTGTCCATCTCTAAAACTAGACAAAAAAAGTATATTCAGTCCTTGCTGTCACTGTAGTTGCTGTGTCTTTGGGCGCATCAAATTGTAGCTGAAAAATACTTGGAAAAAGAAAAAAAAAAAAAACCTGCTTCCAAAATAGCCTTGCAGACATGCTCTCTTTGAGCCTTGGAATATAGTCCCCGTGGAAACCACAAGGCACTGTCATATGTGTTCCCCAGATAATCTACCTTCCTGATCTTGTGCCCAGGTTCATTGTGGTCTGTGGAAACATTACTGTTGACAGCGTGACCGCTTTCCTGAGGAACTTTCTACGCCATAAGCCAGGGGAGATCAACACTGAGATCGTGTTCTTAGGAGAGTAAGTGTGTGGCTCCTGAGTCCTAAACTAATACTTCAAATAATTGTAAATATGTTTAATGGAAGAAAAGCATTCCATTATATTATTTTAGAAATAGTAGCAGACAAGAAAGAAAATGTAAAGTAATCTCATGTCCAGAGTTAACCTACATAAATATTTTATGACATATCTTACCAGATGCTGTTCTTTTTTTTTTTTTTTACCAGTTCCTCAATCAGTTTTATTAATCAGATTTTTTCTTTAAATTTGACAATGGTTATATTACATATTTTCATCATCAGATCAGTTTAGATTAACAGATATCTGTGTGTAAGATTGATCAAACAATTAAACATCAACACTTTCCATAAACATTTTTTTAAACATTTTATAAGATGCTGTTCAACCTATAAAGTGTCATATATTTGTAGTTCAGGTTTGGGAAGTAGTTACAATATAGAAATATATATATATATATATATATATATATTCAATTTGTATATATACCATAATATATATGTATTTATTTTAAAAGGGGATGAGAACAATATCCTTTATGAAAATACAACATGGTTAATCTGAAGCTTTCATTCTTACATCAATAAAGTGGAGCACCTTAATAAAACAAACATTGTATTTCTACATAAAATTTGATTTTTCTGCATAAAAGGTATAATCAAAATATATAGTAAATATTTAGATTTTCAAACTATTACTTTTCATTAAAGTGTCTTTTATTTTATACTTTCATGAAATAAAATTTAAAATATTGTGAATGCCACAGTTCCATGATATTCAACAGAAAGTCAACCTCCTGAAAACATTGTGGTGTGTCCTTGTCCATCTTATTTACCAGATCTGAGATCTATGTGACTTCTGTCTTTTCCCCATAGTAAAAATGACCATGACAGTTCAGCATCTTTAATCTATTAAAGAGGCAGCCATGACAACACAACTAAAACTGCTCATGAAAGAGTACCCTCAGACCTGCCTGAGAACGTCACAATAATGGTGGGACAAGTGTGCTCCAAGCAAAGGGCAGGGTTCTGAACAGGATGAATGGCACAGTATCTTCTATGGTCACCATGGCTTTTGATCACTCCACATATGTACTAATATTGTTTAAATGACTCTCTATTACCTGACATTTAAGTTACTCTACATCTATTGTCATTGTACATCACCACAATTTTGTGTACAGATTTAGTTCACTTTGTAATTATTTGTAACTGTCCATTCTGAAGATTTAAGAGACAGAGACATGTGTCCAAGCAATGATGCTTAATTTTAAAGGATCATTAATCTTAAAGTTCTGTATACTTTCTTTTGTTCTAGCTGTCAAGTCAAATAGTACAAGTCAAACACTTACCAATGTTTGTCAAACACTGGTAAATATATATTTAAAGAATGATATTTATGGTATTAATTATATAAAATGGCTTATTATTTTACTTTACAATTTTACTTCCCAACATAAATGGCTTCTTGCTGCTTTATTTTGCAATTTTCAACATTAGTTTGTAGTGAAACGGAACAATTTTACATTGTTGATGCTTTCTCTTCTTTTTTAAATTCCTCCATTGCTTTTATTTTTTTTTTAGCGGAAAATTTATTGTTTTACTGACTTTTAAACACTCGAAGTATTTTTATATATCTTCTATATCATTAGCTATATATTTATTTTCCTTCAACTTCTACTTATTTGTGCTTTTATTTTAATACAGAAGGATTTCATTTATAAGTACTGTAATCCATCCATCTATTCTTTCTAGGTTTCTTTGTTTTACTATTAAAGGACTATTTCTCTAAGCTGTATGGACTTTATTGTGCATAATGTGACAAAAACATACATCTTCATTTTTCTCCAGTGATAAAAAACAGTTCCAAAAACTGTTCTCTACATAAGTGATCCAGGCTGGGAATGACATCTTGATCTTGAACAGAAATTATATTTGGGGGTCACACTACCCTTCCCTTATTTTACAACTGAGTGCCATGTGTGTCACTCTCTGCAGAGGCCAACTGCCCGTGAGCTCTGGCTGTTATGTATGTGATGTCCAGTGGCACCTCCACTACTTCATGATGCTACAGAGCAGCAGCTCTGCTTCCACATCATCACAATGCCTGTATTTACTGAATTCTTTTTTTTTTTTTTAATTTTAATTTCGTTACTTTTTTTTTTATTTTTTTGTCTTTTTGAGACAGGGTCTCGCTATGCAGTTGAGGCTGGTCCTGCACTCACTTTTGTAGCCCAGGCTGGTCTCGAACTCGCACCAATCCTCCTACCTCAGCCTCCCAAGTGCTGGGATTACAGGCGTGAGTTACTTTTAATAAGAGATAACAATACAAGAGTTTCAAAACATGTTAATAGTGCATTCGCAATAGTTGAGACACTGCATATTGTTGTCCTCACAAATGTTTTACAGACCACAGGGTGCAGACATGACAAATTTTCTAATAAATATTGGTTCCGAAAGGGGAGGGGAGGAGAAAAAAGAAGAGAAGAAAAAGTTTTCTTCTCTTTGAACTAGGGGAATTAGTTGTATATGTAGTCCAATCTTTCATAATCGCAGTGGGTTACCAGTGAAACTGGCAATGTTGAAGGCTGTTGATTTAAGCCTCTTACAGCTCATTGTACTAATCTAGCTCTGCATTTTATGCCTCATAATTAAGCTTTTCTGTTGGGTGATCAAGTGCAAGCCAAAGCAAGGCCTGTCTAACAAAATTTTCATCATTTCTACTTTCCAGGGTCAAATCTCCTCAGGATTAACTTTGGAATCCTATGTAGTGCTTTGTAGAACTGTTGTCAGTGTTAGCCATCAGGATGAGTCATGGCCAATGCTTGGCCAGTTTGCTCTCTGAAAGCCTGAGAGAAAATTTTCTCTCCAGGTGACTCTCCCTAGGCACACTATACTTCACTTATCCCTTTCCTTTGAGGTCCCATAATCTCCTTGACCAGAAAATTTGAGAAACCCCTGAGTTATAGGATGTTACTGCACAGGTTCTCTTATGTCCTGAGTCTTCACTGACGTTGAGGGGCTACAGCAAAAATGATGGTTGTCCTTGTACCCCTTCTCTTTCTCCAATTTTTGGTCTGTTAACTTACATTCTCAACCCTCCAGCAGAAAAGCTCCATGATACAATTACTTCATACCATAGTTAATTGAGCTCAACCTCACTGCCTTGCTAAATATCATACATCTTAGACTTAGTTTGAAATTGGTATTTTCCTTCAATCATTGATATTCTAATAAATCTCTACAGATTGTGATAAAAACAGTTACACATTTTTACAAAGACATTTGGAAATCTAAGGATGTAAAAATTTGTAGCCTGTCAAGCCTATGGTATTTCACCTAGTCTCTTATTCTCAATTAATACCCTTTTTATCTTTTTGTTAACCCATCATTTACTTGAGATAGACTATAGCAGTAACTTAGTTTACAATAGAAGCAGCACACATCTGGAAGTCCTGAACGACACGCATTTCAAGCATAGTTTTAGTGTTGCTTCAAAAATCTTTGATTTCCAGTCAGCTGTGCTATGACTTTCCATTTTTATTTCTTCTTTAGATTTCTTATTCTAGGGAGACCATACAGTATTTACAAATGTAGGTCTGGTTTATTTCACTTATGAGTATATGCTCAATATACATCCATTTATATATGAAGTCTTCCAGTTTATCATTCTTTATAGCTGAGTAATATTCCGTTGTATAAAAATACCACACCTTTTTTAATCATTCTTCAAATGATGGGCATTTTGGTTGTTTCCAAGAATTGGCTATTATAAATTGGGCTACTATAAACATAGGTGCACAAGTACCACTATGGTATGATGTTTTCATTTCTCCTGGGAAAATTCCCAGTAGAGGGATAGCTGGCTTGAACAAGATTTCCAGTTCTAGTTTTTTAGGGATCCTCCACCCTGCTTTCCATAATGGTTGCACCAATCTGCATTCCCACAAGCAGTGTCTTTACTGAATTCTATGCTTTATTTGGATCTTTGGCGAACAGTGGCAGAAAAGAAAATGCAAATGAGGGAGAAAAAGTCCTAAAATGGACTATAAGCTAACCACCATTTGAGAAAAGCATGGATTCATTAGATATATGGAAGGTGATATATTTTACCAGATATTGTATTTTATAGGCTAATGTGGATTAACTGTAGGTATTTGCTGTCATGATTTTTGTAAGTGGAATAATGCCACACAAAACATAATTTATATGATTATATATTTGTCACAGAATCATATATGAAGGGCATAGAAAATCTGTCCACACACTAAAGACCAAAGAATCCAGCTGGGGGTCTGGATCCTAATATCCAGCATGAGTCCAGCTAAGAACCTAGAGCCCATAACAATGCCACTTGCAAATCCAAATGGAGGCCTAAAGCCCATAACAATGTCTCATGCAGGCCTGCTTCACGGATCTGCTCTGAGAAGACCCAAAGGCCAGTGGTGGAAGCTAGAAAGTCTGAGCCAACAGGATGAAGGCTTTATGCTAGCACACTGAGGGATGGTAAACTGCAGCCAGGAAGCAATGCTAAAGATATAAAGCAGAGCTCGAGGACAAGTACTACAGCCATCCTCAGTAACAGTGAGATCCCATACTCCTCCAGCAGTGAGGAAAGCTGAGTTCCCATCAAGAAATTCAACATGACAAGCTTCTTCAGGAGGTTGAACTGCACACCATCTTCCCCTCCAGAACTAGGAAGCAACGCTCAAGATGAGGGCCAGAGTTCTCCCAAACGTGAATCACAGCCATTCTCAGTGACTAAGCCTCAAGCTCCTCTGATGACAGCAACCAAGTTCATCAGGAAAGCCAGCATGACAAGCTCCTTCAGTAGAACAGCCCAAGAGAAACAGCAGCATCCAGAAGCTCCAACAGCTTCTCCAAATCTCCCTCACAGCCTCTCAGTAGCCGCTCCTGTTATGCCTCTTACGTCCCTGACAACAATCCACTGGTGGGCCTCCCACACCCAGCACCAGCCTAGATCAATTCAATTGGGTGTAACAAGTTGACCACCAGTTGGCAATCCACCACACTTGTCAAAAATATGATTTAAAAAAGGTATGTAATATTGGAAGCATCCATCTAGTATTTTTGTCAATTATGTCTATACTCTGATGACTCCAAAATTCATATTCTTCACTATTTTCTGTGGATTTCTATTCATACAACCAGTTGCCCACTAGAAATTATGATCCCATTTAATAAACATTAAGGCTCCTCTTAATCAATATTTCCAAAACAGAACCCATGACCTTATATCCCCTTACTATCTCACAAGACAACAAATGGGAGAGAGAAAGCCCACTGGAGACCTGATAAGTGAAATTCATTGGAAGAGAAAACTAAGCACTATCTCCCTTAAGCCATAGGAATATTTTCATTACTGCTAAAAATTATTCTCATGAAAATTCTAATTCTATTTCTCTCGCTTCATCTCCACTCTCACAAACCTACTCAAAGTTTAGTCCTCTCTCTTTTGAATTTCTGTGATGATTACTTCATTGGTTCACTCATTTTATTGTGAAACTCTTCTCCTACCATCTGTATAACCTCATATATCCTTATCCCACAACACTCAGGGAGACCTATAGCCGTCCTATCTTAATTGGTGTCTTATAACTTCCCTCTGTGTTACTGCTCTAATTTACTTACTTTAAAACAATTATTATACTCTGAAGTTGACATAGATATTCCTGTAACACAACTATTAATAAGGCCGGGAAAATAGCTCAGTAGAATAAGTACTTGCCTGACAAGCACCAGGGCCTGAGTTCAATCCCTGGTCCCACAATAAATAAATAAAAAATTAAATTAAAATAAAAACAAAAAAATTATTAATATTTTCTTCTTTACCTTACATTCATGTTGCTTCTCCATTTAAAGGCGGAGTCTATCTTTCCCCCACTGACATTTACTGAGCTGTGACTCAATTTGACCAGTATAAGAAGTGAAATTTTCATATCTATCCTTTAAGAACAATGACAGTTTCAACTTCTCTTGAATCCATGAGCCATCATGGAAAACTTCAAATAACCTGGGTGGAGAGAACGCCCAGCCATGTCCACACTGTCATCTGAGACTACAATCATGTGCCTAAGGCATGGTTTTGGACAACCCATCTCCCAAGCAAACAACCGCATGAAAGTATCCACAGGAACAGTCTCAGCTTATCTACTTTGTGGAGTTAAAGGTCTGACTGAGATAAACTGGCCCCAAAAAAGTAAAAGTAATCCATTATTGTCTTATGTCTACACTTTCCAGAATGCTTAGTTTGGCTCAAATAGATAATGGACATCAGAAAAGGAGACTATTAGAAATTGAGTACTGTCCTACCAGAAATTAAAATGCTCCTTTTGTTGGAACTGGGTGCAAGCAGAGACTGAGGGGTTGTATAAGGACTCTTGCCAGAGGTGGAAGAGGCAAAGAGGACATTGCTACTAGAAAAGGATCCAAGTCCAGTTACTTTCCTTGGCAACAACATGGGAGATGGAAAAATGTATCTAATGAAATTAAGTGAAGCTGGCTGAGGATTCCTTCAAAGAATACTGAGTTCATTTCTTTATTTATGTATGCCTGAGCATCAGACATAAGCGCACCAAGAAAATGTCAAAGAGAAAAATAGCTTTAAGGGGAAAAATCAAATCCAACGTGCAACCTTATGACCTATGCCCTCACGATCCAGTTCCAGTGGAGGAGGCAACTACAAGACCTTTAGATGTCAGAAAGATTTAGAGTGGTGACCTCCAGATGCTCTTAGTGAGGTGAAGTGACTTCAAAGAAACTTAAACACATCCTTCCCAGAAACCTGACATATTTAAGAAAAATCTTTCTCAAAGGAATCATGAATATGACTTTTGGGACATAACATAAATCTGAATAAGATTTAGAGAAAATCCTCAGATTTTTAAAACTTTACTGGCAATAGCCCTGCCAGTATTGAGTAAAAGAGGCCAAGACAGTTTAAAATAAGAAACACACCACCAAGCCCCCATACCCACACAGGCAGGCGTCCAGCCAAGAGAGAGGCTCCAGGATAAACACAGGTTGCCTGTCAGGGAAAGGGAAGGATAAAGACTGGGGAGAGCAGAGGGCAGAGATGAGAATCGAGAACCACAGATTAGTCCTGAGGACAGCTCTGGGCCACCACTCAAAGACATTCTCTTGCCCTGGAATAGAGAACCCTAATCGCAAGTACCCAGCTAGATTTCCGAGATCAGAGAGCTAGAAAGTAGTTGCTCTGTATGCTTTATGTCCATCCCCAGCTGCTTTGGCTGTGGGCATCCACTGCAGTTTTCCAACTGCTGCCTCATCTCCATGTGTTGACTGAGGAAATAGGGAGAGAACGTTTCTGTTTAGAAGTCTTTAGATTTGGAGGAGCTTTGCCTGTGAATCCTCATGTGAGTCTATACCTGATATAGCTACAGATGACAAGATTTAAGGCTTTGAGCTGCCATTATAAAGACATAGGACTTTGGTAGACAAAGTAAGAGGATTTTGTACAGAATAAAGATGGGAAATCATGTGTTCAGAGGATAGACTATGGTACATGGGTTTTTTTGTTTGTTTGTTTTGTTTTGTTTTGTTTTTTGGTACATGGTTTTTAAAGATGCTTAGTAGCAATTACACACACACACACACACACACACACACACACACA
>PVJA010018388.1:13569-40063 GCA_004027025.1 Myocastor coypus | reverse complement strand
AAAAGTTCTGGTCTTTATTTCTTAAGATGAAAATTCACTGACATGAAGTCATTTAAGAATCTCTGGGATTTCTCTGTTATCCACAATGAGAGTATGAATAATCCCTTCTTTCCGCTTCCCACTACTGACAGCCTTTATATAACAGTCATGGTTCCCAACGTGGAAATGTGTTTCAGTTCCATCATCTACAAACTCACCCTAAGACAACAAAAAAAAGATAAGATTAGTGTCCCAGAAATATTTCACCTCGATTGCAGCACCTAAAAGTAGTAGTAGGGCTAGTTACATCTCAGTAGAACACTTGCTTAAGATAGGCAAGGCCCTAATAATGTACTGGGAGGGGGAAAAAAGCACTGGTGGTATAAGATATATATTAAGTGAAACAGCAGGTTGACAATGTTAAGACTTAAAGCTCTTATTAAGTGCTTTAACATTTTGTTATACATAGAAAGTTTCTATTTATAATCCCTACAATCTTTAAGTATCTTAAGCTTTTTGAGGGCAGGGAATGTACACTTGACTACATGGCTATAACATACAGACTGTTTTCAAAAGTAAAAATGAACATGAAACATTATTCACTTACTTACACTAAGAACACTGTATATGAATAATTTCACTGCATCCTTACATTGACCTTGTAGAAATACTGTGCTATTACCTTATTTTATAGATGTGAAAATTGAGGAACAGGATGGTTTGCTAAGTGCCCAGTTTATATGGGATGACGTATTCTTAGCCAATGTGAAAACTGGATTCCTCTGAGTATAATATGATTTATAGTAAAATACACAAACATAAAATCAGATACCAATGTAGCTAGTCTAAAATGAAATATGCTGCTTAAAATATAGACAGGAAAAAAGTATATATAGGGGCACGGAAATAGTTTGGCAGAATAGGCGCTTGCCTGGCAAGTACAATGACCTGAGTTCAATCCCCAGTCCCACACACACACACACAAAAAGTATATATAGACAGGAGTTGAAAGACTCATTATGAAAAAGTCATTAAAATATCAACTTGATTATATATTAAATGATACTTCTGTATATTCACTTAAATCGAGTATATTACTTAAATTAATTCACTTTACTTTTTTTTTTTTCAGAATTGGGGATTAAACTCAGGCCTTTGCACTTGCCATGCAAGCGCTTTTTCTACTGAGCTATCTCCCCAGCCCCACTCTTTGTTACAGGGTCACACTATGTACCTCAGACTCCTGTTTTCAGCCTCCCCAGCATTATAAGCATGTGCCACTACACTGGATTCTGTGTCCATCTCAGCCTGCCCTGGGGGCAGGGCTGGTGCAGCATGTGGTGCCAGGAATCAAACCATGGTCCCTGTACTTGCCTAAGCAGGTGCTTTAATCTGCTGAGCTATCTTGCTGGCCTTTTTTTTTTTTTTTTCTTCACTGTGACTAATGGAAAAAAAAAAAAATATATATATATATATATATATATATATATGTATGGGGCTTATACCTGTGGCTCCTGTTTTATTTCTACTGAAAAGCACTGGTCTAGAGTAAAAAGGCATGTGCAAAGTAGCAAAGTGCAGGCAGGAGAGGCTTAGAGGATAAAGATGAATTATGTCAGAAAGCAAACCCTACAACCAGACTTAAGACTTGACTATGAGGATCATGATGTCCAAAGCAGACAGAGCAAGACTCCTTAGTTAACATTAACTGTCAAAGTAAGCATAGGAAACATCAGCTAGCTTTTTGGTAGCTCAGAGAAGTACTGGCCCATGGCTCTTTTGATGTGGCATGCTGGAACATCATCACACAGATCTTCTTTAATGCAGCATGGTGCTCCTTTTCTATTAGGTTTTGAAGAAAAAGCTTGGGAGGGCAGGGCACAGGTGGAGTCATACTGTCCCTGTTTGGCAATTTGCCAAGTATGCAATTTTGGTCCTGATGTGTTCAGATGAAAAGAAAATGGGCAAACTAAGCTGTAACTCTCTAGCAGCAAGAGCAATATGGTGTGCAGCTATACTGATGGGGAAGGAAAGCTGCCTGAACACCAAGCTGTCCAATCTGCCAGGCGCCTTGGTTGCAGTTACATTGAGGGGTGACTGGATTAGAGAGACCTATTTTCCAAGCACTGTGGTTTCCTGTCAGTTCCTGAGGAACACAGATATACTGAGGATGATTATTTTGAAGGTAAAATGATGATGACTTTACCTTCAAACCATGTCCTCTTTTTTTTTTTCTCCAAATGAACCCAGAGTTTCTCCCTCTGGATTGAACTCAGTTTTGTGCATGCTAGACTAACATTTTACCATTAAGCTACATCCCTAGCCCTAGAATCACATTCTTCACACCATAAAATAATATCCTCTTTACATCTATACTGAAAATTCCTTCCAAGTGGGAAGAAATGTGATTCAAAAGTGTGATTCTCCATTTAGAGAACTGCAGTGTAGAAAAGAGGGAGGAGCACTAGGTGTGGTACAAGGTGCACAAATTTTTTTCCTCCAAGAGAACCTACCCTAGAGGAGAGCCTTCCCACTCTAAGTATAATCTATGGGCCAACAACACTGACAGCACTGAGGTAAATATTGTATTTACATTTTAACAAGATCCCAGCTGATGTCTACCCAGGCAAATTTGAGAACAAGTGGTATAAAGCATTATTTTACATGTCCATATAGATAAACATAAAGGATGCCAATCTTTTGGGAAGAAATTCTTCAATGTGGACTTTTTAGAATAAGCATCCAAGCCAGGAAAGAAAAGGAAAAGTCTAGGGCCAGCGCAGAACACAAGTGGTTTCCAAACTGTCACAGCCTCAGGAACTATCAGGGCAAGGTTTTCAAAATTTGGAGTCAAGAATACTTAATTTCTTTTTTGTTTTCTACCTAGAGAACCTTGGTTAATTTTAAATGCTTTGAATTAACATTTCAATGGTAACTTACACACATGGCATTAACAATAACCAAAGATCAACATACCGCTGTCTCCATTTTTTTACCATTGCACCATACGTCCATCGTGTCTTTTTCTGTAAAGGTAACATGAATTCTAAGTGATAATTCTGTGATTTAAAGGTAAAGTTAAATTTTCACATTTATTATTTTAGAAAAAGTTTTATAAACTTATAATCTCGATTGCTAAAACTCTTAAATCTCAACACTTATGGTTTTTTAAGTTTATTAAAATTTGAAACAATTTTTCTTTTTAAAAGAGAACAAAAATGAAAACAATCTCTAAAGAGAAAATCAAGGGCTGGGGAGATAGCTCAGTAGAACAAGTGCTTGCCTGGCAAACACAAGATCCTGAGTTCAATCCTTTTTTTTTTTTTTTTTTTGGTATCAGGGATTGAACTCAGGACCTTATGCTTGCAAGGCAGGCACTTATTCTACTGAGCTATCTCCCTGGCCCATGAGCTATCTCCCTGGCCCTCAATCCTTGATATTGGAGAGAGAAAGAGAGAGAGAAAATATCAAGGTCGCAATACAAATTGATGAAGTCTTGTTATCAAAATAAATCCAAAGGACCATCTATAAAGAACATACAGAAATAAACATGAGGGATTTTTCTGTGCAGAATATTCTTTAATATCTGCATTTTCCCTATAAAAAGTTAGTGTCAATTGTTTTATATTTTATATTTTGTTGGCAAAATAGTTAACTTAGTTGATTAAATGCTTTACAAAGTTATTGTTTTTTTTTTGGTTTTTTTTTGTGGGACCAGGGTTCGAACTCACGACCTCGCACTTGCCCAGCAGGCACTTGTGCCTCGGAGCTATCTCCCCAGCCCCCAAAGTTATTGTAAAGTTATTATAAAGGCTTTGTCCCTCATCAGTAAAAGCTCCATGTGTTTAAATGTGTTGACACTAATTCTAATCCTTTAAAATTTAAGTTTCCATTAGTAAGTAATGAGATAAAATGGTTCTGAAACTTTATTGTAGATTGAGTCACTAAATTCCTAATTATCAGTGTGACACTTGGAAAGATAATGGCTATTACAGCTCCTAAAATCTCCCAGAGAGAAAACTAAATAATGAGATTCAGATGGCCATAAAACTTGTCATTTAGGCTAATGAAGAATAGAAGATACTGGAATATAGCTTTCATAAATTGAGAGAAAATTATTTCAAAGTTAAAATTTTGTACTCAGCACAGTATATCTACTTAGCCTGGGCATCAAGTGATGTTTATCATGTAAAGAGTAGGAGAAATTACTTTGGGATATATTCCGGTAAACAAAGATAAAACTGGGAGCTTCACAGTTCAGTAAGAGGGAAACCTAAAGGATTCCTGAAAGACATTGGCTTTGAGACTCAGCCTAACTTTTTATGAGTGGTAGAGAAGGCTCAACAGGAGGAAGAGTATAACCACAATCCATTACATAAAAATTATATAATCACAATTGTAAATGTTATGTATTGGCTTTTTTTTTTTTTTTTTTTTTGTCTTTTTGAGACAGGGTCTCAGTATGCAGTTCAGGCTGGCCTTGAGCTCACTTTTGTAGCCGAGGCTGGTCTCGAACTCACACCGATCCTCCTGCCTCAGCCTCCCGAGTGCTGGGATTACAGGCGTGCGCCACCACGCCCGGCTGTATTGGCTTTTAATGTTAGAAGAAACCTAGAAAAACACAAGATTTACTAACAGCTACAGAATAAAATACAAATACTAACTATTTGAGCAAAATAAAGAAGATGGAGGTTGAGAGATGGAGAAAGAAGTAGTGGGAAGTTGGAGAGTTTATAGCCAGATCTTATGCTATGGTGGTGAAGTAAATTTACAGTTGATAAGGAAGACAGTGGTAGTAGTAATAGCAGCATGATTTTTTAGTTTTCTCAAGTTCTTCCATAAAAGCAGAAAGAGCAACAAGCCATGATATCCATGGATAATATCAAAGGCCTCTCCTTTGAGTGCATGAGGCTTTTGGAAGGCATCCAGATATAAACCACTGTAATGGTATTATACTAATATTATTATTCTCCACCTAGGCCCTTTAACTATCCAGCTGCACATGCAAGTACTGAAATCTGTAAAGCAAGAGCTAAAATAAATCTCTCTTCACGTTGTGGGTGTTGGGTATTTTGTCCTAACAATAAGAAAAGTGACCAAGACAATCAGTGCTGACAAAGATTTTAAACCTACTATTATGAAAATGATTGAACACTTTACAGAATGAGGACCAACTTCCAGGCCTAATGTTTGTATCATAGAAGGGCAGGAGAAATAATGTGATATAAGAAAAAGTATTTGAAGAAATAATAGATAAAATCAAACTGTGCTAAAATTCACAAGACTGTATACTAAAACTGAAAAAATTTTATTTTATTTAAATTTAGTACAGGGGTCTACAGGGTCTCACTACACAGATCAGACTTGTAGTGATTTTCCTGTTTTCAGCCTTCCAAGGACTAGGATTACAGGCATGTGCCACCATGCCCAGTCTCACTTGCCTCTCGGCATGCCCTGGGGATTGAACCCTGGGCCCTGCATATCTGCCTAAGCAGGCACTTTAGTCCGCTGTACTCTCTAGGCACCCCTGGAAAAATTTTATTTTATATAAGTTTAAGAAGCATTTTGAGCCAGCAAGGTGGCTCAAGGGTCTAAAGTGCCTGCTTAGGCCAGCTTAGGTGACTGCAGGGAGTGTGGTTCAATCCCTGGCACCATATGCTGTGCCAGTCCCATCCCTACTAAGCTGGCCATAAGATATATATATATATATATAAAGTATTTCATAGCTGGTGTGAAGTGGTAACATGCAAGTTTTATTGCAAAGTAATAAGTTGTAGACTTCTTTAACCTTGAGAATTATTGGTTTCACAACAGGTAATGTTTTAGTCTTTTCCCACATTACTACCTTCACTAAACGATTAATTTTGTATGAATAATGGTGGTAAGATTTTTTTTTTTTCTTTTAAACAATTCTTAGTGTGAACAACATAAAAACTATTAACTATAGGGTTTTTGGGACTTTTTTTTGAGAATGTTCTCACTATGCACTTCAGGTTCACATTGAGTTACTATGAAGCGCTCGCTGGCCATGAATTTACAGTGATGTACCTGCCTGAGATTCATAAGTATTGTCATTGTAGGCAAAGTCCCACCACATCTGGCAAAATGAAACTACAGTTTATTTTTTTTTAATAATTTTTTATTTTATTTATTTTTTTCTTGTTTCAGAACCTTTGTTTATTCACTCATTTTTATGGCCGGCTCAGCCTGCCCCGAGGGCAGGGCTGGCACAGCATGTGGTGCCGGGGATCGAACTGCAGTCCCTGAAGCCACCCAAGCTTTCCCAAGCAGGCGCTTTAGACCACTGAGCCATCCCGCTGGGCCCCTGAAACTACAGTTTATAAAAAAAGCTTTCTCCCAAGAAATTGACAATACATATTGGAAAGATTATCTAAGGAAATTAACTGAAAATCACCATCACTACAACAGGAGGTTTTACTAATTGTACTAAAACTATTGGGCTTAAAAGAAAAAGACAACATGTTTTTGGTTATCTAGGCAGAATATTCATTTTTGATAAGTAGCTCAGGCTTAGATCAACCTTGTAGTCATCCTATTTCAGCCTTCTTTGTGTGTGTGTGTGTGTGTGTGTGTGTGTGTGTGTGTGTGTGTGTCTTTTAGAGACAGGGTCTTGCTATGTAGTTCAGGCTGGCCTTGAGTTCACTTTTTTTAGCCCAGGCTGGTCTCAAACACACATCAATCCTCCTGCCTCAGCCACCCAAGTGCAGAATATTCATTTTTAAAAGAAGGAAAATCAAACTGTTACCAGGCTTTTCAACTTTATGCCAGGAGAACATAGAGTAACACATTGATACTTAAAGAAAGAAACACTGTATCTGGTCAAATTGACTTTTGAATATAAGACACAAATAAGCAATGAATAATTGAGTAATTATGTGACTTTCTAATTCCATTATTCTCTGTGTCCATGAAAAGAAACCTTTTCAGTGTGGAAAGGAAGTTAGATTAAAAAAAAAACTCTGTAGTCTTGAATTTGAATTATAAATATCACTATAAATCTATGACACTTTATCTAAAAATAAATATATAAAGTCTCCTCGCAGTCCCTCTTCCCTTCCTTCCTTCACTCATCAGCCACCTACTATGTATACATATAATCCTCTCGCTCTGTCCACTAAAAACCTAGAAGTACTGAATGAAAAGTTTTAGTACATGATCACATTGTGCTCTTTAAATAATGTTTTCTTCTAACAGAAACCGGGGCTTCTTGGAGAAATGGTTATTCCAGGTCTGAGCAGAAAATGTTCAAAATGAGCCTGAACCATACTGTCACATTAAACAGGAAGGAGGCCATCAAAGTTTACTGAGATGTCAAAAGGGTTCAGGAACCAACTGAAAGGCCTCATGTTAATCCAAAAAGACAACACAAGCATGAATAAGAATAATAACTGTGATGTATTAAAACACATAAACCATAAACTAATCATGATTTTTTTAAAAAGCCTGTAAAGGAAGATAAGGACATAGTTTAGTATTTTGAAAGCTGGAGAATAATGGTTAAGGGCTGGGGAGACAGCTCAGTAGAATAAGTGCCTGCCTTGCCTAGAAAGCACAGGGTCCCAAGTTCAATGCCCAGTACTGCAAATAAATAAACAAATAAATAAAAGAATAACAGTTAAAATAAGCAGCTAGTTAGATTTCTTACACAAAAGCATCACTTTATAACCAAACACATAAAACATGACAGGAACTTCTAACTATAGAAGTATTCCACCAGCTAAGAAGGAATAACAGAGCCAGAATATCACCATTTAGCAACTATTAGACATTTATGGTTGTCCAAGGAAAAAAGAAAAAGTAAAAAAAAAAAAATACCATGTGCTTCATGACATAGCAAACTATGAGGTATTCTCACTAGAAAAAAAAAGATCAAACCTAAATTTGATCAATTCTTTAGTTAACTCCACATGGTGGGTTATACAGAAAAGAAGAATATGACATGTGTGTGAATGGGCAGAATATAGACAATAGGAAATTGAAGATAACAGAGATTAATACAAAAACATTTTGAAATCAGTATTAATTAGCTTCTTCAATAAACTATACAGGCAGGAGCTTTTAGCTTTTTTGCTTTTTCTTCAGTTATATATTTTTTAAATCACTTAATAAACATTTGCCATTTTAAAAAGTATTTGCTGGCATCTGACTAAACTATGGATTCTGTGAAGGCAAGGACAAGGTTTTCATCTACAGATCCTCAGCGCCTGGTAGGTTAATGGGTGTTTTATAGGTATTTAATAGATATTAGCTAAATAAATCAGCAAGTTAGTAAGATGTTTGTTTAAGTCTTAACTTGGTGATATGAGAAGAAGAAAATAGTAGGAGTTAGCAAAAGAGAAAAGATAATTGTTTTTACAAATCTACTTTTTCTGGACTTAGATGATACTGAGCTAGTGCAGTCCTATTCATACTGCTATCTACAGAAAATTCTTGTTTTACTGATTAATCTTAAATTTGTAACTTCTTTTAAGACATCTATAAGAAAAATATTAAATCATTTTGTGTCTATATCAATATTACTTTTTAAAACCCAAGTTGATAATCCTCAAATCCCTATCAAATCTGGCTCCAAGACACGTAATATGTACAGAAGAGTGGATGGAATATTTGTTTGCATAGGACACATGAGAAATAACCTGAGCTTACATTCCCTCTCCTATTCAAAGCTTCCAGAAAAGCCTAGAGAATAGGAGGAACTAATTAAATAGCCATCATAAAAAGTCAATAAATTCTGTAGAAACATCACTACTTACCTAAAACAACTCTAAAGTCCTCACCATCCAAGTTCATTACCCATGTATTGGTAGTTTTTGATCTATTTTCCATATACTTCTTCAGGCTTTTCCCATTAATTTCTAGAGTATACTCATAAGCAAAGCCACTGATAGCATCTATATTTATGGTTGCTTTTGTCTTTGCAGCTCCAACACAGAAAGTTTCTTTGCCCACTAATTTGAACATCCATTCTTTTCTTATCTCTTCCTATGTAGTAAAATATAAAAGTTTAAAACATGCTAGTGGAAGAAATGTTAATATTTAATATTGTTAATGATGTAAAATGTCCAACTGGCCAAATAGCAAGTTTATATGTACTTTTATTAATTCATAATGCCAAAGTTTTGGAAAATAAAGCCACCTTAAGGTTACATTTGTGAATTCTATTACTATTTTACTTGCTTTACAACAAAGTGATTGAAGTAAAAAATATAATCACTGTTAGGAAAAAAGCCTCTGACTTCACATATGAAGAAACTATAGTAATAAGATCAAGTTTCTCTCTAACCGCATTTTACAAAGAGACATGTCTACTTACCTTTCCATCTATGTACACTACTCGTTTGCCTGTTGTGGTCCCATGCTCAAATTCAATCTTGTGTACTCCATCACTCAAAGCAACATCCCAAACAGCTACAAAATCTGTCATTTTTTCTAGGCTCTAAAGAGGACTAAGAAATAAAATAAAGCCATTATATTGGACTCCAAACAACACAATAAACAATTTACCTTCTGAGATGAAAATATCAGATTTTTAAAGGCTCTAAAATTATAAAGTGTGAAGGTGACAGACATCCAAGAAAGCCAACTCACAGCACGTAACTATTTTCTCCCTTTGAGACTACTATGTATAAGCATACAGTTTGATAATTCCAAACAAAGTGACCTTAATACTAATAGGATTAAGAATATATCAGTTGATCCTGGATAGTATTCTAAGTCAGGCTACGATTCCTTAAATGAAAAGGTTAGGAAATATTCTATCCTTTACCCAATCCACATTTAAAAAGCACAGTATTAACTGCGTTTTCTATTGTAGATCAGATGCCAAAGCAAAAACTCTCCAAAACTGTCACATCATAGTTTTGTTTTGCATACAAAAGGGTCCTAATTTATTATACTAAAACAATAATGAAGAAAAAGCAACTATGGAAAATAATTCTATAATAAAGATTAAAATAATACAAAAATATTTTGAACAGTTCTTGAATTATTCTGGGAAGACTAAAAGGATTCTAGCCTTTTCTGGCATAAACATTTCTGTATCAAAGGTTTTTTTTTTTTTTTGTCTTTCTGAGACAGGGTCTAGTTATGCAATTCAGGCTGACCTTGAGCTCACTTTTGTAGCCCAGGTTGGTCTCGAACTTGCACCGATCTGCCTGCCTCAGCCTCTCGAGTGCTGGGATTACAGGTGTGCGCCACCATGCCCAGCCTGTATCAAAGTTTTAATATAAAAAAGTTTTAATATAAAATACATAATGTGTCAGTGTAAATGACATTCTATATAATACTGTATAATTAATACTTTCATACACTTATAGATTACTAGCTTTGAGGAAAGTAAGCAGTAATAATGATCATAGTTAGCAGCTACTAATGTTAATGTGCTTTCCATGTGACAGGTCTAATCTGACCTTCATATGTATTAACTCACAGAAGCTGCCAGATGCTATTAGTATACTTACTGTACAGATGAGGCTCAGAGAACCTAAAAGTTTATCTAAAGTCACAATGACAGTAAATGGTAGAAATAGGATTTAAACTTAAGCTTCTGGCTCCAAAGCCTGTTCTCTTGATAACCTTCCTCTCTGTTCATTTTCTTTTGTTGAGACAGGATAATACCGTGCAGCTCAGGCTGGTTTTAAACTCACTATGTAGACTAGGCCAACCTTGAGTTGGCAGTGATTTTCTAGCCTCAGCTTCTGGAGCATTGGGATTAAAGGCAGGTATCACCACATGATATCTCACTATGTAATTTGGGCTGGCCTGGACTATGTAGCCTAAGCTGGCCTTGAACTTATGGTGATCCCCCTGCTTCTACCTCCCAAGTGCTAGGATTACAGGTATACACCACCATGCCCACTTCTAGTGGTTCATTATTAGCTTCTCCTTTGCATGCTTTAAATCAGAGACGGAAATTTCACTGTGAAGTGTTTGCCAAGAATTTTTTTTTTTTTTTTAGAAGACTTCATATTCAGGATCTATGGGAAAGGTAGTATGGTCATGGTGACCATGTAGAGCAGCACTATGTATTCTTCAATATCACACATGGATAAGTAACTGTTCTAAATGATCACAATAATTGACAGCTTCAAAACCTAGTTTTATTGCAATGCAAGACATTTACCTTTCATCATCTTTAAAGATAGGACTGTCATCTCCAGGTGCCATGGTTGGCAAAACAGTCTTAATCCAATTAGCAGGCAGGAAAGAAAAAAGCAGAATTGCAGCAAAGAAAGATTGAGAGCAACAAAGATGACATCTACAAAGAATGTTTCTAACTTTGCAATGCATCTCTTAAATGTCAAGTAGTTTCTAATGAAACACCTTTAATTTTCAAAGAAGTTCATACAAATCATATTTTCTTCTGTTGAGGGTTTTTTCTTTTTTTTAATGTATTTGGTACAGGGTCTCACTATGCAGCTCAGACTCAGGGTGATCCACCTATTTTCAGCCTCCCCAGTGCTGAGATTATATGCGTGCGTCATCACACCCAGTCTTGGTGGCCAGCAGTGTGCCCAGGGGTGGGGCCAGTGGGGCTGGTGGTGCTGGGGATTGAACCCCTAAGCAGGCTCTTAGTTCACTGAGCTATCCTGCCAGCCCCTGTTACGGATTTATCATTTCTTGAAAGTATAATTTTTGATCTGATGATGAAAATATGTAATATAACCATTGTTAAATTTATACAATAAAAATATTAAATTTTTAAAAAGTATAATTTTTAAGAAGTAGAGAATAAACTCTTAGTTCAGTGGTTCTCAACCTTTCTAATGCCATGACCCCAGAATACAGTTCCTCATTTTGTGGTGACCCCAAACCAAAAAATAATTTTGGTGGCTACTTCAAAACTGTAATTTTGGGGGCCTGGCGGGATGGCTCAGTGGTTTAAAGCCCCTGCTTGGGGAAGCTTCGGTGGCTTCAAGGACCGCGGTTCGATCCCCGGCACCACATGCTGCGTCAGCCCTGACCTTGGGGTGGGCTGAGCCGGCCATAAAAATGAGTGAATAAACAAACAAAGGTTCTGAAACAAGAATGAAAAAAAAAAAAAAAAAAAAAAAACTGTAATTTTTATACAGTTATGATTCAGAATGTAATAAATAACATTTTCCGATGGCTTTAGGCGACCCCTGTGTTTTGGTCATTTGACCCCCGCCGGGGTCACAACACACAGGTTGAGAACCGCTGCTCTAGTTCATTTCTACCAGAGCCTATGAGAGCTACAACTGCCCTGTGTAAGATCGTCTGGGTCCCATTCTTCCTAGATTGAAGCTCTACAGGTCCAAAGGATTTGAAGGAGTAGAGCAGAAAATACAAAAAAACTGTTAAAATAAGCACAATCTTTCTTCTAGAAATGGCAACTAATTTATATAGTGATCTTTACAGTATGTTTTACACTCTTAAAATTTCTCTGCAATAAATAGTGACCTTCCAGGAAGTAGCCATGGATACAATGATTCACTTTCTAAAAGTAAACAATTTACCCACTTACTTAAATTCATTTAATTTCCTAGTGGCAAATAATAAATCAACAGAAGTTATGGGACTCAGCCGGTAACTAACAGGGTCTAAGCTAGCACTGGAACCTAATATTGTGTAAGAAAGTAAGTAATTGGGCCCCGGCACTTTGACTAAAATCTGATGCACACACACACTCATGTGTATAGGAAACCCACCACATTTGAAGAGTTGGGGTTAATATGCCCCTGCCAAATTATCATAATGATTTGATTATTTTTATTCTACTATCTACTTTAGCTTCAGCTTTCTCCTTAATAAAAGGCTGCTCCCTACTGATGCCTTAAAGGTACTATGTTCTTGCTAAAAATGAAAGATTGTCAAACTTCTTTGGTTGGAAAAAGCCAAATGCCACAAATTTGTTAAAATAATATTAAATTAGAAGACTGTAGGACCTATAAAAACAATCCAGTGAGCAAAAGAAAAAGAAATGCTAAGAATTTTAGAATTAAAACTTGGTAAGAGCTGGGCTGCAACCGTGGCACACAAGAAGGTGAGGTCGCGGCTGATCACCAAGAACTCTCCGCCGAGTTCTCGCCCTGTGTGAGCAGTGGCTCGCAGCGCTATGCCCTATACTGAGACTCTGACACGTCCTTACATTGGCCACTGGCTCCCAGTGCCCGCCTGGGTAGACCTGTGCCCCAAGAGCGACCTCCTACAGTTGTTTAGCTGCCTGCCGCACTTGGGCCTGGCCCGGCTGCTCACATGCAAGTCAAGGCTGTGGCAACATGAGGAACCATGCCACTGGGACTCATGCGCGAACTGCCCGACTACACGGCACAGATTTTGGACCATGGAAGGCCTGGGCATCCTGACCTTCAATGGAAAGACCTAGAATGAGGCCGGAGATAAAGCATGTTATGCAACATGACTAACGGGTGCTGCCAAAACACGAGGAAGAGGCCTTTACCGCATTCACGCCAGGACTTGAAGACGATCTGCGCCCCTATCCACCACTGCTCCGTGCTCTGACCCTCGTGGAACAGCAGAAAAGTGAGAATCATAGCAGGGAGGAACCCCTGCCAAGCCTAGAGAGGACGCTCGAGGATCCTTGGGACTACGCTGAGAAACTGGAGGCCAAGTGCAAGGCCAAGGGCACCCCAGTCTAACGTGCGGGGATCGGAATGAACTCTGAAGACAATGCTTTTTGATGGAAAATATCCTAGTGCCCTGATACAAGGACCTGAGCACAGGCCCCTGAGGGTGGGCTGCAGGGTGCAGTGAGCTGGCAGCCAGACCTCATGCAACCCTTTCCGTGCTTCTGGAGCTGGAAATAAACTTCATATGATTAAAAAAAAACAAAACAAACAAACAAAAAAAAAACAACTTGGTAAAGATCTGTACCTAAAATAAATCCTTTAAAGAAAAGTTAGCACCCTACAAATTTGTGAATTTTTCTAATCTTAAAAAGCACTAAGGAAAAAAAAAAAAGCACTAAGGGAGCTGGGTGTGGTGGGGCACACCTGTAATCCCAGCACTTGGGAGGCTGAGGCAGGAGGATCAGTGGGAGTTGGAGACCAGCCTGGGCTACAAAAGTGAGCTCAAGGTCAGCCTGAGCTGCATAGCAAGACCCTGTCTCAAAAAGACAAAATAAATTAAATAAATAAATAAAAAGCACTAGAGGGCTGACCAAAGGCCAAGGGTTAGATCCCGAGGCCTGCTGTGCCAGCCCCAACCCTGGGGCATGTTGAGAGGGTAATAAGACTAGGCGTGATGACTCCTGTAATCCCAGCTCTTGGGAGGCTGTAAACAGGCAGATCACTATGAGTCTGATCTAGTAGTGACCTCCTGAACACCCCATAGACTCTTCCCTAAAATTCGGAAGAAAAAAAAAAGGCACTAGGCTAGGGAGATAGCTCAGCAGTCTAAGTGCTTGCCTGGCAAGCTCAAGGACCCAGGTTCAGTCCCTAGTACCACATGCCATGATGGCCCTGGAACTCTGGGTTATAGCATGCCAACCACTGAAACTGGGTGTGGTGGCATATATGCCTATAATCCCAACAATGGGGAAGCTGAAACAGGAGGATCACTATGAGTCCAAGCTGTGCAGTAAGACCCTGTACCAAATCAATAAATTAAGAAAAAATGATACTATAATTAGGAGATAACTATATACAATAGTTAGAATAAGAACCAAAGCATCTATGTGGCAAATCTGAAGCAATTTGATTCTACTCTTTATCAAAATTAATGTTTTTTCTTAAACACAATTTCCTAGATCAATATAAAAGTTTTTCTTTGCTGATTTTTTAACATGATTGTAAAAGGGCTTTAATGCAGTTAGTAGCACTTCAATTTTTCTTATCCATGTCATCTGTTAGTTTAACCAAAACACTTAAAAATAATTATAATTTATTTTTTGTAGCTGGGTGTGGGGGCACACACCTGTAATCCCAGCACTTAGCAGAGGCTGAGGCAGGAGGATCGGTCAAGTTCGAGACCAGCCTGGGCTACAAAAATGAGCTCAAGGCCAGCCTGAACTGCACAGCAAGACCCTGTCTCAAAAATACAAAAAAAAAAAAAAAAAAAAAAAAAATTATAATTTATTTTTTGTAGTTCTGGGGAGTGAACCCAAGGCCTTACACATGCTAGGCAAATGCTCTACCACTGATACACACCTAATCCTATAAATCATTTTCATTTTATTCCTGTGACCCTTAATGGCATGGTTGGTATATAAAAGCCTATAATGCTTTAAATTTGAACCATTCTCAAAGGCTGAAAAAAAATTGCTTTCTCTGCAAGGGTTAAAGTGAACACTACCTTTTAACAGCAATAATCAAAATATGAGTCAAAATTTTCACTGGAAAATATGAGATCAGGTAGTGTAGCTCCTTCTCATTATGGGAAAATCAAGATATGATATCCCTTCATATGTCACCCCCACCACCAGTCCTAAACGTTCTCTTAAAGACATGATATTGCTATGTAGTACAAGGGGGCCTTAAACTCCTTGCTATATAGCCCTGGCTCCTTTAAACTCCTAATTCTGCTTCATCTTCCTGACTTCAGAAGTGTGCACCACCATGCTTGCCGCTGAGCTCTTACCCATCTTTCTACAGTCATGAAGAGTCCCTATAGCATACTGTGAGTAAAGGTAAATTCTCATATGATGATGTTTTAAAAAGTACTCTTCATCAACAAATCCATCTAATGTTTAAAAAAACTGTCCAAAATCAAGATTGCAAAAGCTCTCCTTTGACACTTCTTTCTTATTCCAGGAGGTTCACTGGTCTTGTTACCTTACATGTTTATTTCAATCTCTGCACCTTAAAATTTAGTTTGAATTGCTATTTTGGCTCAGTTCAACAATAGGGGAGCATATGTAGAATATACCTTCAATTGCTATAAATGCAATTTGTTCACAGATAGCTATTTATTCTTGCAATTTATGTCACAAAAAACAAAAATCACTCATCAGTTTACTTAGATGCTTTAGCAATATGACAAATAGGCCCTATTTTTACAGAATTTATTTATTTCAATTAGTGTTTAGTCAATTTAGGAACCAAGTGGCCCTATCAATTTCAAAGCTTACCACAAAAATGCAGTAATCAAAATATAAAGGTGCCAACAAAGGATAGATATAGAATAGGATGGAACTGCAAATTCAGAAATAAACCTGTATCTGTGGGCAGTTGAATTTGGCAATGGTGCTAAGTCTTCAGTGGAAAAAGAAGTCTCTCCAGCAAATGGAATGGAACAAGTGGATTTCCATATACAAAAGAGTATAGCTGGACCCCTACCTTGTACCACATACAAAATAGATCAGTGATACAAATATGAGAACTAACATCACAAAACTCTTCATGACCTTGGATTTAGCAAAAGGATGCTCTACGTACAATACCAAAAGCAAAGCAACAAAAGAAAAATAATTATAATTTTTCAATTTGAAACTTTTATGTATTATAGTGCATTTTTAATCATTTATTTATTAGTATGGGATCTCACTACACAGCTTGGACTTGTAGTGATCCTCCTGTCTCAGCCTCTCCAGGCATGTGCCATCCTTCACCCCCTCCCATTTTGGTGGTTAGCATGGTGCACCAGGGGTGCTAGGACCACCACAGCATTTGACATTGAACCTGGGTCACTGTGCTTGCCAGGCAGACATTTAGACCACTGAATTATCTCCCCAGCTCCATCATAGCTCAATGTCAAGAAAATGAAGGGACAATACACAGGATGAAAAATACTTGAAATCACATATCTGGTAAGAGAATCATCTTTAGAATATACAAAGAAGTCCTAAATTCAACATAAAAAAGTTCAATTTAGTGCCACGGATTTAGCTCAGTGGCATACTACCTGCCTGGCAAGCATGAGGTCCTGAGTTCAACTCCTGGTACCAAAACACACATATAAACAAAATACCCTCAATTTAAAAACTGTCAAGGACCTGAAGAGACATTTCTCTAAAGAAAATGCAATAAACACATGAAAAAAAAATTTAACACATCATGCAAGAAATGCAAATCAAAGAGATACAACTTTACTTCTACAAAGATGAGTATAATAAAAACAAACAGAAAAGAATAGGAATATGGAAAAATTAAAACCTATGTTCATTGCTAGTAAGACTGTTAGTGATATAAAAGCTAAGAAAAATAGTATGCGATTGCTCAAAAACCTAAATACAGTATTACCATATGTCATAGCAATTCCACTTCGAATTATATAGCCCAAAGTACCAAAAACAGATACCTGTTCATTGCACCATCATTCCAGTGCTCAAAAGGTAGAACCCGAGTATTAATCAATGCAAGAATTAAGACAAAATATATCATCTACATAAACTACTCAAAGGAAATGAAATTCTGATATATAACACAGATCAACTTTGAAAATGCTAAATGAAATATGCCAATAAAAAAGGACAAGTATTGTTTGATTCTAGTAGTTAGAAACACAGGGGTTGAGTGAGCTACCACGCTTCCATCATGTAACTCTAAGCAGCACCTCATGGTTATTTCTGTTTCCATTATCCTAGGAGAGGCAAAAAATAAAACAAAAGCCTAGAAGACTGCCAATGCCCTAGGTAAGACAACAGGCAACAGAACAGAGGTGCCATGGCCAACTCGGTGGGAGGCACCTAATGCAAAGGTGTCTAGCCTTTAAGTTATGATAGCCTGAGTTACTGGCCCCTTTCTAGCCTGGTAATTTTGTCTCAGCAATGAGAGAAAAGTAACAGTCACCCTGCCATCTTTCTTGATCTGCACTGTATCTTTGTTGGCAAGGAGTAGCCCTGAGCACAACTTCCCATGATCTTCAGAAAACACAGCTGTTTACTACTTACTACTGGGTGTATACTTAGGAATTCTTTCCTTAGCTACACAAGAACATGTACTGTTATTGAGCCAATCAGCTGTAACAACTCCACTTATATAAAATATCTAGACTAGGCAAATTCATAGACAGAAAGTAGATTAGAGGTTACAAGTGACTGGCAAAAAAAAAAAAAAAACAACAACAACAACAACAAAAAAAAACCAAAAACAACAACAAAAAAAACAACAACAAAAAAAAACAAGTGACTGGCAAAAAGAGTAAGAGAAATTACTATTCAGTGATTACAATGATTATGCTTCAGGTATTGCAAAAGTTTTTAAAGTAGTGAGATAGATGCATAACATTGTGAATGTACTTAATGCCACTGAAATGTATACTCAAAAGTGGTAAATCTATGTTACATATTTATTTACCATAATTTAAAAAATAGTTCACTATTATATTGTTGTGGTTTGTATCTAGAAGTATCCTTAAAGCCTCATTTGTTCATAGGTGATCTTTTAGGAGATGACTGGATTATGGGTATCTGATACTGTATTGGGATTAAAAATATGGGGTAATGGTTTAGCCCACTAATTGGTTTATCATAGTTCTGGGTATGGCTGAATGGATTTATTTAAAACCTCAGCCCCACCCTGGGTGTAGGTGTCACCAATCAATAGATTTGTAGCCTGGATGGAACATAAAGCAAAGCAAGGCCCACTGACGCTGTTTCTTTCTCGCCCTGCCATGGACTGTTTTCTCCTCTGCCACACCTTTCTCCCATGCTACCCTGCCTTGTGGCCAGCCACTTGGGACTAAAACCTCCACAGAGTGTAAGATAAAATAAAATTTTCCTCCTTTAACTTATGGGTATAGGAGTTGAGGGAGGGACATTTTAGCAACAAGACATACAGAAGCTGAACTGTACACTTTAAATGAGTGAATTTTATGGTCATGCAAGTTAGATCTCTAAGTTACAACTCAATTTAATAAGCACAGGTCATATTCTAAATTTGCTCAGGATACCAGCAGTTACTGGGCACTTATGTATTAGGCACTGAGATGGGCACTAAACTCAGTGGAGGAGACTGGCAAAACCAAAGCACAGCTGTAGGCCAATACCAGAAGCATCCTTATAAAGGGAACCAGCACAGAGCAGAATAGGCCCACGGAGGATGAGTCCTACACTGCCTTCCACATAGGTAGGAAGGCTCTGGATGAAAACCTGGAAGGAATAAACTCGCTGTCACCTTAAAACTCTTGTATACTCCCTGAATTTTCAAGATTATGTGACTAAACTGAAAAGTGCCAAGTACTTTTAAAACCTTCTATTGTTACAAGATTATAAAGTGAAAAGGTCAGAATACAAAATTTGTTCATGATAGGAATCATGTTACTAGAAATTTTTACATATCTTCAAAGAAGTTTCTCTGAGGATCTCCTGATTTACCTATTAACATAATCTTTGAAAACTATCAATGCAATATCTGTGGTTCAGTGATGACTTAAAGTCTCCACTATTTTCACTAACACAGTGTTGATTTTTTTTTTTTTTTTTTTTTTTTTATATTATGGCAAGTTCAGCCTGCCCTGGGGGTGGGGTTGGTGCAGCATGTGGTGCAGGGGATCCAACCATGGTCCCTGTGGTTGCCTAAGCTTGCCTAAGCAAGCATTTTTTTTTTTTTTTTTTCTGTCTTTCTGAGACAGGGTCTCACTATGTAGTTCAGGCTGGCCTTGAGCTCACTTTTGTAGCCCAGGCTGGTCTCGACCTCACACCGATCCTCCTGCCTCAGCCTCCCGAGTGCTGGGATTACAGGCGTGCGCCACCACACCCGGCTAAGCAAGCATTTTAGACCACTGAGCCATCTCAACCCGCAGCATCAATTTTGACTTACTTTAGATCTAAGTGTACTGAATAGACCATGCATGTTTAGTTAATTTCAAAATTATTGAAATGTTCAATGTTGCATTTTCAGCAAAAGTTCCTTGAAGACCAGCCTAACAGGTCTCACTAACAGGCAGGTGACTCCTAACAGGTGTTCATCACATTCCCAGGTCCTTTTCAGGACTTTGGAGGGTCATCCAGCAGTGTCCAGAAGCTCCCTGGGCCAGGTATTCCCAAGTGCTACTTACGGGAAGAACAAAAGCAAGAATAACTTTTCTAAGGGCCATTGCAGAATGTATATCATAAACATTTAGGAGGGACTCATTCCAAATAATCACTAGTGAGGGCTGTGGCTCACACTGTAATCCCATCTGAGGGACTGAGGCAGGAGAATTACTTCGAGTTTGAAGCTAGCCTGGGGTACACAGTGAGTGAATTCCACAGCAAGACCACGTCTCAAGACAAGCCAAAACACCCTACACATACAACTAAAAACAATTATGTTCAAAAAGATAAGACTGGCAAATTGGAGACCTGCCTGGGAAACTTAGTGAGACCCTGTCTCAAAGTTAAAAGATTAAATAAACAACAAAGAGGGGTTGGGACATAATGCAGTGCAAAGGCTTGGAGTTCAGTTTCTAGTAACACCAAAAAAAGGTTAAGGGCTGGGGATTGTAGCCCTGTGCAAACTGAACTAAAATCCTTGTCCTGCAAAAGTTTAAAATAAATAAAAATAACAGTAAGGACAAAACACAAACGGAGCAATGGACTGCTTTATGTAATAGCGAAAACCTGAAAACCACCAGTGTGATGGTGGTACAGTGGGAATGTGGGAATGTGGGACGGTAGGACGGTAGGACGGTAGGAAGGTATGAGTGCCCTCAGGGAGGGACTGCACTAAGCAAACTGCAGCCCTGGATGGATGTGGTCCATGTTGGGCAGGTTGTTAGAGGGCCGCAGAAAATAGCACACTTTGCCAGGTATAGTTGAGTAAAGAAAGGCTTCAATGTATACTTATAATCATCTATTAGGCCTCCATCCCAGAGACACAGGGCCTCTATTTGTACCACAGGGCACACAGCACTCATGGTTGCATTAGGTTGTGGCTCTGTGCTATCAGAAAATAATTTTCTTAAAGCTTCTCCACGTAGGCTGCGACCTGGTTTAAATAAAGAACTTTCTTTTGAAATTTTTTCATAACTTTCTTACATGACTAAGGTCCTTAGGAGAACACTGGCAGGCCTAGCAAGATAGCTCAGAGGTCTAAAGCACCTGTTTAGGCAAGCGTAGGCAGGCAGAGGACGGCGGTTCGATCCCAGGCTTGTGCCGCGCCAGCCGGGCTCTCACAGCTCTCAGGGCCATTTAAGCCGGCCAAAACAAACTGCCTCAAAAGAAGGCAACACTGGCAATCTGAAAAGGACGTGACGTCATTTTACAATTCCAAAGTAACATCCAAGAAGACTATTGCTAAGCATCTTAGTCACCTGGCTGCCCTGCCCCGAGGAGTCGGTCTGTGTGCACAAGACAGCCAGACTGAAGCCCTCTTGGGCGCTCGCTGCAGCCTTCTTTCTCCTTCGCAGGTGCACTTTCTCTGTACCTCCTTGACCACATGTTCTACCTACACTCCCGAGACGCGGCTGAATCCACCTGGGGCACAAAAGGACCAGGGAGGTTGGAGCGTTCGAGGCGCGCGCCGCCCCCAGCGGGTGGCGCCGCCAAAGGAAAGGCTGAGGAGACCCACGGGGACAGGCGCGACGCGCGGGAGGAGCGCGAAGCAAGGTCCCGGCTCTACCTGGCCGCTCCAGCGTAAGCGCGGGAGCGCGCGGCCGGAAGAACGCTCTCCGCAGCGGTCCCCGGGCCGCCTTCCAGGCCGCGCTGCCCCGCCCTCCTCCGCCTCGAGGCTCCCGCGGCTCCCGGGCCCAAACTCACCCAGTGCGGGCCCCGGCCTCCCACTGCGGGGCCTCCTGGTCCGCATAGACGCAGCTCTCCGCCTCCCCCGCCCCCACACTCCCAGAACGTCGCGGGGCGAGCCGGCGCGGGGTCGACGGCAACCAAGCGCAGGGGCGGTGGGGCCGGGGCGGGGCTGTGGGGGAAGAGGGGGCGGGGAGGGCCGGGCCCCGCCTCCACCTGGGCCGGGGTCGCACCTGCGTTTCGGCCCCACCGAGTGACTGTGGGTTCCCCCTGGGTGTCTGGGTCGCTTGGCTAGGACGACGCCGCGGCTCAAAGACTGGACGCTCAGCAATCGCGCCTGCTCCGAGTGTGTGTCGCAATTCGGGTCCCTCAGGGCCTCAGCGCTGCCGCCTCCCCGCGCCACAGACGCAACCCCCGCACCCACCTTCCTCAGCCGCCGGGATCGGTCGCCCAGACCGCGAGGACTGAGAGCCGCCCACCTGCCACCGCGCGGGGCTTGGCCGGAGGCAGAGGAGGCTCGCTCTTCTAAACATCACTTTAGGGAGTCCTATTACTTTAAGGATCACCCTCCCATCACCCCCTTTTTCTCACCGCCTCTAGAGTTGGGGGTGGGGGGGCGTCAATGCGCACCTGTTTTCCCTTTTACTTGCCCTTAACCCTTATTTCCTTCTTTTTATTCTCACTACTACTGTGGCATCTGCTGTAGAAGTCACATATGAAGGAAACATCAAGTGATGTTTGTCTTTCTGAGTCAGGATTATTTTACTTAATCTAATGATACGCAGATGCACCCATCTCTCTGCCAGTGGCAAAGATTAGTTCTTCATGGCTGAATAATACTTCATTGTATATAGATAGATAGATAGATAACATTTTGTTATTATTGTTCCTTCCGTCAATGGACGCCTAGGCTAGTTGCAGGTTTACTTTTATGTTTATTTATTTTGCAGAACTGGGAATTGAACTCAGGACTATGCACTTGCCAGACAAGCACTTACTCTATTGAGCTAACACCTCAGCTCTCTAGGCTAGTTGGATAAGTTGGCCGTGATGAATTGTACTACAATAAACATGAGGAGCCATTTATCCCTATAGAAAGCTGACTTTAATTTCTTTAGAGATACACCGAGAAGTAGCATGCCCAGTGTATTGGTCAGGGCTTTACTTAGAGGAATGGAACAGATATGATATCAGGAATGGATATTAACACAAAATATACAATACATAAGAAATTATAAAATTGGCTTACAATAGTCAGCCACAGAGTCAGATAAGGAAGCGTGCAGAAGGCGTCTGCATGCTCCGGACTGAACAATTCAGTCCCGAGGTCTGAACTTCACTGTAGCGCTCCGTTGGCCGATGGTCTGCGATGGAAGTGTCTGTAATGGATGCTGAAGAGTCTGCGACTGATGGCGAAAGCTGGAAGCTGAAGAGTCTGCACTGCAAGCCAGATGAAATCCAGGCTGAATGTGAAGACTGAAGCTTCTCCGACGAAGTGAAGTCTTGACTCCTTCCTCAGCTCTTTAAAAAGTCTCTTTGTGCTCAGACACTCAGACGTGGGCCCATTTTGCCCTAGGGTGGAGCCAATCATACCCCAGGATGGGCCTTTGATCCCACTCTAGGGAGGAGCCAATCATATCCTAGGCAGGCCCTGGTCAAGCTCCAGGGAGGAATCAATTGTACCCCAGGGTGGGACTCCCACCAACAGGAAACTCGGAGGCTGAGTCATCCAGCCAAGTTGACACAATGTATCAACCACTACATCCAAATCAAATATTTTATTTTATTTTTACTGGAATTGAACACAGGACCTTGCATTTGCCAGGTAGGTACTCTATCACTAAGCTATATCCCCAGCTCATTGTTAAACATTATTTTCAAATAGTTATTGACCATTTTTATTTTTGTGAAGTTTAGCAAGGTGGTGCACATCAGTAATCTCAGTACTTTTTTTTTTTTTTTTTTCTTTTTTGTCTTTTGGAGACAGGCAGGCTGGCCTTGAACTCATGTGTACAGCACCTGCTTAGGCAAGCTTAGGTAACCCCAGAGACTGAGGTTCGATGCCCGGCACCACATGCTGTGCCAGCCCCACCCTCTGGGTAGGCTGAGCCAGTCATAACACACCCACAGGGGGAAAAAAAAAAAGTTAAGAAAGGGATGCAGATGAGATGTAGCTGAGTGAAGGTCTTAGGTTTGTTGAGTACTAGTGGAATGAAAGTATTTCTTCAGTTCATTTGCCCATTTATTAATTGGGCCAGTTGATTTTTTTGCTATTAACTGTTTTGAGTTCTTTATATTTTTTCAGTATCTAAAGAGCAGATGGCAAAAATATTTTTTCCACTTTTGTAGGTGGTCTCTGTGTATTTCCATGTAAGTTTTAGGATTGTCTTTTCTAATTCTGTGAAGAATGCCATTGGTGTTTTGGTGAGGATTGGAATGAACGTTGGATAATTTTTGGTGATATGGCCATTTTAGCAATTATTTCTGCCACGCCGTGAACATGGGAGGTCTTTCTGTCCTCTAATGGCTTCATTTCTTCAGTGTTCATCTCAGAAGACGAGTGATTGGTCCCTGGAAATCATACTCTGCAACAGAATAGGAGTATCTGAAGGGATTCTGAAGGGTTTCTGGGGGCCCAGCAGGTTTGAGGATTGCTGTGGTCTGATGACTGTTATTTCTCCTCCCAAAGTTCATGTGTTCCGGCCAGGGAGATAGCTCGGCAGTCTAAGCACCTACCTGGGTTTGATCTTCAGTACTGCATGTGGTGCTGGCCTCCAAACCTCCAAACCCTGGTTGTGCTGTGCTAGCCACTGAAACTGGATATGGTGGCACATGTCTATAATCCCAGCACTGGGGAGTTGAGACAGGAGGATCACTATGAGTCCAAGCTGTGTAGTGAGCCCCTGTACCAGGTGAATTAATAAATAAAAGATTAAAACTTTTTTTTTTTTTTGAAAATTCATGTGTTGATGCCTAACCTTGAACACAAGTATTAACAGGTGAGGCCTTTTGGTAGTGATTGGGTCATAAGGGGCCTGCCTTAGTTACTTTTTACTCATTGCTGGGACAAATACCTGACACTCAAAAGGAAGGAAGGGAAGGTTTATTTAGCTCCCAGTTTGTGGAGGTTTAAGTTCATACTCCGCTGGCTCCAAGGCAAATGACAGCAGTTCTTGGTGGTCTACTGTAAAGATCTGAGCTCCTCTGAAGTGGTGTGAATGAGATTAAGCTCCTCCAAAGGAGGCTGAGCCAAGAGGATTGCTACGAGGTGAGGTTAACTGCACACAGAGTGGAGAAGGAAGAGATGAGAGTGGGCTGGGGCAGATGCTGAAATCAAACTTACTGTGGCCCCATCTGCCCGGAAGAAGGATAAGTATGGGCTTGAAAGTACAAAGATCTCAGAGTTGTGCGCTAGTGGGAGGAGACACCTTCCCTGTTGGTCAGCATGGAACCTGCCTTCGCCACAAACAGGTCATTTGACCAGATGGAAAAGACATGTTGACAATAGTGACACCATGTGACTATGAGGTACAAGGACAATGGTGGATCCCTGAGCCTTTAGGCCTTCCCTCCGGGTGTGGAAGCAGATTTTCCCCTTTAATTGGTTAGTTGATCAATTCTTTTTGATCAACTAATCCCTTTTAAATTTTTGGAAATGGTGGATAGGACCCTAGTTTTAGATTGTGAACTTATTAAACAGAAATATGAGGTTGAGCTAATTTTCTGTGTAGGCAGCTAAGTTATATAGAAATTACTATACAGTCAAAGAGCAATTGGGACCTCAAGAAAGCACAAAAATATAAAGACATCAGAATTGTAGCTGGGTGTGGTGGTGCACACCTGTAATCCCAGCACTTGGGAGGCTGAGGCAGGAGGATCAGTGTGAATTCGAGACCAGCCTGAGCTACAAAAGTGAGCTCAAGGCCAGCCTGAACTGCATAGTGAGACCCTGTCTCAAAAAGACAAAAAAAAAAAAAAAAAAAAAAAAAAAAAAAAAAAAAAAAAAAAAAAAAAAAAAAAAAATGTGGCTGAAGGAAAATCTGAAAAGAGCCAGGCCTCAAGATAGATCAGCAGCACTGGGGAGTAGCTCAGTAGAATAAGCCCTTGCCTGGGAAGTACAGCATCCTGAGTTCAATACCTGTACAAAAAAAAAGTTAAGCAATAGCCAGGCCTGAAAGATGAACACCAGCTTGAGACCATGCTGTAATTAGCACCATCTAGTCCAGCGGGTCCTGGTAGGCATACAGGTGCATAAGTGGGTAACCAGAACCTCCAGATTCATGCTTCCCACTTAACCCAAATACCAGTTTTTTAAAATTTTTATTTATTTATTGTATTATGGCTGGCTCAGCCTGCCCTGGGGGTGGGGCTGGCGCAGCATGTGGTGCTGGGGATTGAACCGTGGTCCTTGCAGTTGCCTAAGCAAGCACTTTAAACCACCGAGCCATCTTGCTGGCCCCATATAATCAAAGACTTTTTTGTTAAATTTTTTTTTGAGGGGGGACTGGGGTTCAAACTCATGACCATGCACTTGCCCAGCAGGCATTTGTGCCATGGATCTATCTCCCCAGCCCCCCAAATACCAGCTTTTAAAAACATATCCTTGCTACATGACTCATTTTCTTCTTGGATCAACACTAGCTAAGTAGCTATATGGTACTCATAATTCTGCATTGTGACTTTGCTGCATAAACTACCCCTGATAAAAGTTCTGCTCAGTGGTCACCCTATCCAAGACCTGTCCTGGAAATCTAGATGCTATTCTTCCCATAATTTCCAGTAAAAATCTCCTATTTCTTTTTTCTTTTCTTTTTTTTTTTTTTTTTTTTTTTTTTTTTTTTTTTTTTTTTTTTTTTTTTTTTTTTTTTTTTTTTTTTTTTTTTTTTTTTTTTTTTTTTTTTTTTTTTTTTTTTT
>PVJA010018388.1:0-13469 GCA_004027025.1 Myocastor coypus | reverse complement strand
CCAGCCTCCCGAGTGCTGGGATTACAGGTGTGCGCCACCACGCCCGGCCTATTTCTTTTTTTTTTTTTGGTTTCATACTTCATCCCTCTACTTTGTGAAACCACAAACTTTGTATGTTTGACATCTAACAGGGTGGAAGTTCTATTTTTCTTGTATCAGTTTTTTTTGTGTGTGAAAAAGTGGTATCTGTACAGTATGGAACATACTTGTACAATGATGTTTTTAAAACATATTAGGATGAATAAAGCTTGACACCAAAGCAAAGATATTTCCATTTTATCTCCATACTGGAAAGTCTGTCAGTGATTTCCTATCGCCTCCTGGATGAAGTGCCAGTAGCATATCCCACCTGTCTAATGATAGAACACGCTTAGATGCCCCAGGAAGCCTTTAGAAAGTTCTATTGTATTTGTAAATACTGTGGGAGATAGGTCTGTAGTTTATAGGAGGGCAGACATGCACTGTACCAAACGGGCCCATCAAGTGTTCTCTACCTTTCCTCCTTGTGTTGGTGGGGAGCTCTTATTCACTTTTCAGAAATTTTTAAGGAGCCCTTAACGCTTGCCTTTCTCCTTGGCAGCGTATACTTAAGTCCTCTGAGGAGCCTTACATGTTCTGGCACCTGTGTCCTACCTCAGGGATTTTATTTTAACAGGCTTAAGCACCAAGTTTTCAAAGCTTCCCAGGTAACTCAAATGTGCAGCCAGGACTGAGCCACCCCAGCTTAGAAGGCTCCAGTGACAGCCTTATGTTTGGTAATCCTTTTGCTTCCGTGGCCCGTACACCTTTCTTTTGCTCAGGTTTATCACGTGATCTTGAATGTGACCATATCTCCTTAATTTCTACGCAGCAGTAAGCAACTCTGTATTGTTACAGGCTAATGTAGCACCTTGTACTTACTAAACATTGGAAAAATGCTAAACGAGGAGGAAGGGTTTATGATTACTGGGGGTCGTCTAATTCCAGCCGCTACAAGTTATCAGCCTTGGCTGGAACTGAGAGCGTGCTGGCCTGTCCCCCAGAAAGAGTTCACAATGATGGCAGGCAGGGAAAGGCCCAGGGTGAGTATCCAGAGGCCAGTTTGGGATAACCAGGCAGTCCAAGCTTTACTTTCATCCGCAGCCGCAAAAACTTATTTCTGACAATTCCCGGATAGCCAAGGTTCCAAGAGCGCGCCCAACAGTCTGTCTGGGAGCGTACCAGCGTGCCGACGCCAGCACGCGGACTCGTAGACGTCAGCGATAAGCCCCGCCCCCAGCCGCGGAGCCAACCAGTGGACACAAACTCTGCCAGCCTTCTCTGGCTGCTCGAGAGAGTCGCTTGGAGAGTCGCTTGAAGCAAAGCTGTGGCGTGCCCTCGAGGCGCTCGTGCTCGATTGTCTGGCCTTCCCCGCGGTAACGGTCGCGGAGGCGGGGATCGAACCTCTGAGCCGAGCGGGGCTGGGCCAGCTGCTGGTGGGGAGACAGAGGCTGAGGAAGGGAAGGTGAGTGGCTCTTCAGGTTGCTGAAGGTTTCGTCAGAGTCTTCTTCCTAGAATACCTCTCGACTTTCCTCGCCCAGGACTGCGGGGAGGAGCCCTTAAGACAGGTCCGCGCTAATTAAAAATGCTTGTATAAAGAAAGGTTTGGCACTTGCACAAATCTGGTTTCCCGCCGGGTTCCGCAGCCTTTGTGCCTTTCGGCTTCGAAAAGCCTCGGTGCTTCAGGGTTTTTTTTTTTTTTTTTTTTGTCTTTTTGAGACAGGGTCTTGGTATGCAGTTGAGGCTGGTCCTGAGCTCACTTTTGTAGCCCAGGCTGGTCTCGAACTCGCACCAATACTCCTGCCTCAGCCTCCCGAGTGCTGGGATTACAGGCGTGAGCCACCACTCCCAGCTGCTTCAGGTTTTTGATCGGGATAATATGCTAAGTGTTTTCTGGCACGAGTGTGGAGATTAAATCAGGCAATGATGATGAAGCCGAGAATCACCCGGCACGGGCTTCCCGAGAGTCCATTGCAGCTGCCTCTCCGGTCGGGGTCTGAGTCCGGGAGGGGCGTCGGAGGAAGGAAGCCAAAGCGGGGAGATCGCGGGCGCAGTGCCCGGGGGTACCTCATGCTGCTCTGCGAGGCTCCTCCCGGGAGCATTTTGACTCTTCTGTGGCATCTCCTTTGTTCTACTGTGAGAAAGGTCAGAGGTCTAAGATACCTACCAGAAACCTGGCAAAGGGTCTCGATTGCCTGTGTCTTTGATTCATGTTGGTGCTGGGGATGGACTCGAGAATCTTCACAGGGAGCACGGTCTCCTGCTTATCCCCTTTTCGTGGAGGAACAGGGTCTCACCAAATTGCTAAGTTGCCCAAGCTGGGCTGGAACCTGCAGTCTTCCTACCTCAGCCTCCCAGAATGCTGTGACTACAGGTGTGCGCCATTTTTATTTTATTTATTTTTTATTTTTGGCACCTGGAATTTAACTCAGGGCCTGTCGCTCACCAGGCAGGCCCTGTGCCCTGCATCCCCGGCCCTAGCCATTTTATTTTAATCATGATAATATTTAATATTCAGATATCACTCATTAGTTGCAATGCTCTGCAGGAGATCTCTCCTCCCCTCTTAATATTGCTGAATAGACTACCCAAAAGGGCAGAGGTAGCTGGCTGGCTTGGAGTTTTACTGGAGATTTTTGCTTCAAAGCAGCAGAAGCCTATTCTGGCCCTTTGATGGTTGAGATGATAGCCAGTCCTAACTCCTTTTCTTTATAGATTTCTTTCTCTCTCAGTAACCATTAAAAAGCAAATTTGAATATTTTGAAGCAATTCTTATGTGAGTAGAAAACACATGGGAAGTGTTAACTATGTTCATTTATTGCAGTTTATTTGAAAGATATAGCTTGAGATTCTTGAAAGTTTGGAGGTCATGCGTTTGAAAAAGCACAGGTGTTGGTCATGGTGTATTTTTTTCTAGGTCTCTCCTTCAAGAATGCTGAAACTAATGTATGTGCGTGTTGCAGCGGCTTCGGATCTTTAACAAGCAATTTAAAGAAAGGCTTTTGGGAATCACAGCTATGCCTTTAAAAAATTTGTTTTTGCTTTTTTGCACTTGGCTTTCTATCACCTACACCAGTGATGTAAACTGATGGCACATGTGCCACAGTGGGCAGTTTGTATTTTTCTGGTTGTCTGTCTGTCTCTCTGTCTCTCTTTGAGACAGGGTCTGGCTATGCAGTTCAGTCTGGTCTTGAGTTCACTTTGTAGCCCACACTGGTCTTGAACTCATAGTGATCATCCTGACTCAGCCTCCCAAGTGCTGGGACTACAGACATATGCCATCACACTTAGTGGCAGTTTGTATCATTGAAAGCTCTAAAAGGTTTCTTACCGAGCCGGGCGTGGTGGCTCATGCCTGTAATCCCAGCACTCGGGAGGCTGAGGCAGGAGGATCGGTGCGAGTTCGAGACCAGCCTGGGCTACAAAAGTGAGCTCAAGGCCAGCCTGAACTGCATAGTGAGACCCTGTCTCAAAAAGGCAAAAAAAAAAAAAAAAAAAAGGTTTCTTACCATCACTGCCATATACAAACTACTACACCTTGTCCCCTCCAACTCTGGTAGTTAGTGAACTATTGCAGCAATTTTACCCCTAATTCCAGCATTACACTATGAATCCGTCACATACCCTAGAATCAGCCACCTCCAAAAAAAGCCCTCTAGCCACAACAGGCTCCTGGAGTGCATGTAGACACAAACCATTACACTACCTATGCTTTGTGGTCAGTCACATTTTGTATCTGTGAGTGCTTCATTTTAGTGCTCGTGTGAGCAAGCTGATTCTACCTTCGAAACCTGTAATTCCAAGTGATGATTGACTTGAATGCCCAGAAAATGTTTCAACAAAACAGAGAGAGGAAAACTAAAAAGGGGAAAGAAGAGAAGGTAGGAGGCATATGATATGATAGGGCACTGTGGAGGTCATTAACAGTCACTGTAGTAATTTGGGTTTTGGATTAGTGAATACCAGAACCACAGACACCTGGGGCCTCAGAGGCCACAGATACCTGAGACTAACACAAGGCCATTCTTACTAATAGGCTGACTCTTTCAAAATTCTGATTTGTATCATTTTGAAATGTAGATGAAGATCCAGTTTTGAACATGAGACTCATTGAGATAACTTGAATGACCAGGTGTAAAGCGCAAGAGGAATGTGCAATGACTGAGGTATGTCTCTTGGGCAGATGACTAAATGTTGGACAGTCATGAGAAAAATTCATTATTTATGCTATTGAATATTATGCTAGATATTTTACATATATATATATATTTTTTTACTTCTTGGTAATCCTGTCAGGTAAATATTTAACTCAGGACACTGAAGCTCAGGGAATAAATAGCTACTTCAGATAATACAGATGAGCACCAACTCTAACCATCAGATTTGTTATGTATGCCAGACACTGTTCTATGTTCTTTAAGTGGCATGTCACATTTTTTAAAAAAATGTATTTAGTACAGGGTCTTCAGGGTCTCACTATAACATAGGACTTGTACTGTTTTCAGCCTCCCAAGCACTAGAATACAGGTGCACACCACCACACCCAGTCTCATTCGATGTCTCAGCCTGCCTCTGGGGTAGGGGGTCCCCACGGCTGCTGGACTCTGCCTAAGGAGGCACTTTAATCCACTGAACTATCTGTTCAGGGGCCCTTTCTGTATATCTCTATAAACTCTTCTGATCTTCACAATGCTGTGAACTAATTACTTCTATTATCCTTATTTTTTTGATGAGGAAATTGAATTATTAGATTATTGCTTTCTTGGCTTGTATGTGTGTACACAGAGCTATACCAGCTTTTCTTTCTTTCCTTTTTTTTTTTATAATGTATTTGGTACAGGGTCTCACTATGTAGCTCGGATCCTCCTGTTTTCAGCCTCCTCAATGCTGGGGTTACCATCCAGTCTCAGTGGCTGACTCAGTGCACCCTGGGGGTGTGGCCAGTGTGGCATATGGTGTCAGGATCAAACCCTGGTCCTGGCACTTGTAGGTGCTTAGTCTGCTGAGCTATTTCGACAGCCCTATATAAGCTTTCTTTTGGTTAGTATTTAGGCAAAATGTTTTCATTGTAGAGTGAAGTTTTTGTTATGAAATAAATCAAAACTCTCATATGCAAAATATATAACTTAATGAGTGATGAGATGGTATCACACAGTATGCTAGCGCTCCACTGCCCTATCTCCTGTGCTCCTGTTAGTTGCCATTCTACTGATGTTTTAGTTACTTTTCATTGCTAGAACAAAATGCCTGAAACTGACAACTTAAAGGAGGAGAGATTTATTTTGGCATATAGCTCCCAAAGTTTTGGTCCATGCTTCATCAGCTCCAAAAAGATAGAAATCATATGGTGGAATGGGCTGGCCAGAGGAACGTTGGTTAGCATGGAGGCCAAGGGAGAGAGAAAAAGGAGGAACCTGGGAGGAAGCTATGTCCTTCTAGGTCATTCCTCTAGCAACCTGCCTCTTTTTTCACTAGAAGTTGGGGTCTGTAGCACTCACATAAGCCAGTCTTTCTGTAAGCCCCACCTCTGAACACATGAGGCTTTTAGGTGCCATTTTTCAGTCTAAACCGTAATAACTACTTCCCTACCTTTCAAAAAAAATTTTTTTTTTGTATCTAGTATAAGGCCTACAGGGTCTCACTGCACAAATCAAACTCAATGATCCTCCTGTTTTTAGCCTCCCAAGTGCTGGGATTACAGGTGTGCATCACCACACCTAGTCTCATTCCCTGTCTCCTAAGCCCCAGAGGCAGGGTTAGCACAGCACTCTAGGGATAGAATCCTGGCAGGTCCCTGCATCTGCCTAAATAGGTGCTTTAATGCTGAGCTATCTGGCTGGCCCTTTTCTGCCTTTATTTTTTATTTTTATATTTTTGATGGGACCAGGGTTTGAACTCATGACTTGTACTTGCAAGGCAGGCACTTGCGCCACGGAGCTATCTCCCCAGCCCCTCCCTGCCTTTAAATGCATAGTTTTATGCCTATAATCTTGACCATTAAAAAATGTTAAATAGGGTCGACCTGATAGCTTAACAGATTAAAGGGCCTGCTTAGGGTTAGTGGCCAGAGTTCAACCCTGTGTTGACCCCACTCCCAGGGTGTGCTGAGTGTAATCCCAGCACTTGGGAGGCTGAAAACAGGAGAATCACAAGTGCCATCTATGTAGTGAGACCCTGTAGACCTTACCCTAAATACAGGAAAAAAAAAAAAAAAAGCTAAGTAAATCTGTTGATTTTTCTTCGCTTCATTCCTTTCTGTATTTTATCTGGTTATATTGTGGGTCAGATCCATATATTTCCTACAATCTGAAGTCTCCTGATTGCAAACTCATGTTCCATTCAGTGTGTTTCTTTGCCCTCAATAATTCTTGTACATGTTTAGCTAAATCCAAGTTGAATCCTTTTTATAATTCCTTGAGTAGTGTTCACAAGACTGTAAGAGATGCATACTGTTTTATTGCCTTTGTCTTTTTGCTCTCAGCAGCTATTGATACTTGATGGCTGTACCCATTTACTGAGGATTGAAAAATAGTGATATTTATATTTTTTTCATTTATTACTTGGGATACTAGTCCCTTCACTTGTCATTTGGATTTCCAAATGCATAGTTTATATAGGAAAGGCAGGATAATGATTCTATTTATTTACTAGTTTTCATAATAATTGGTCTCCTATTTTCTGAAGGCAGTTATGGTGTTTGTTCAGATGTCCCCCCAAAGTCTGATGTGGCCATAGGTGAGACTTTTGCAGAGATAGCTGGATCTAGAGCGTGTGCTTGATTCATTGTGAAATGCTAGGATGAAGGATGCTAGGACTAATGGTGTGAGTGCTATCCTTTCTAAGGGTTAGTAGCCTAGTCACAGTATAAGGTACAGACAGAGGCTTGGTCCTAGCAAGCACTTTAAAAAAAAAAAAATCTAACATCACAGGGATAGGGAGATAGCTCAGGAGCACAAGTGCCTGCCTGGCAAGTGCAAGGTCTTGAGTTTGATTCCTAGTTTTGCCAAAAAAAGCAAAACAAAACAAAACCTAATGTCACTTAAAACTCTAATGTAGTATTAAGGTTGGGCTTCATTTCATTGCAGTTATGATTGGTAAAGTTCATATTGTCTCATCTATGGCTAGTAGAAACCTATTTAATAAATCTTCTTGACAAGACTGGTAGTATTTTTTTTCCTGTATTTAGTACAGGGTCTAGAGGGTCTCACTACATAGATCAAACTATGTAGTGATTCTCCTGTTTCACAGGCACCACCATGCTCAGTTGTCTCAATTGCTGTGTCAGGGTGCCAGGAATTGAACCCAGCAACTGTGCTCTGCTTAAAGCAGGTGCTTTAGTACACTGAGTCGGTCCTTTCTAGTAAGGTTTTTTTTATATTTTAGGGAAGGGTCTACAGGGTGTTCAGATTCTCACTACCAGATTGACTCACAGTGATCCGCCTGTTTACAGCCTCCTAAGAGCTGGGATTACAGGTGTGTGCCACCATGCCCAATCTCAATTGCTGTCTCAGTGCACCTCACCCCGGGGATGGGATCTACATGGCAGGCCCAAGGATTGAACTCCTGACTCCTGCGCCTGTTTGCAGGTGCTTCAATCTGCTGAGCTATTTGGCTGGCCCTTTAGTTGTTTTTGATAGCAATCTTGTTATCAGTTTCTATCCCAGATCTGAAATCAGTTAATCCTTTTTGTTTTGCTTTGTTTTCTGTTTTTGAGATTATTGGTGGTGGTAGTAGTGGTGGTGTTTTTCTCTTTTTCTTTCCTAGGTGAAAAAAATTTTCTTTACAGTAGTAGGGATTTAATTTTTTAAGTCTGTATGTATTCTATATGTCTTCTGTTTGAGGAATAGCTGGCAAATTTTTCAATTTGGTGGGCTGCCTTTTTATTCTGTTAGTTGAACAGAAGCTTTTTAGTTGGATATCCCATTTGTTTGCTCTAGGTATTTGTGTGTGTGTGCACACGCGCGAGTGTGTGTGTGTGTGTGTGTGTGTGTGTGCACGTGTGCGCGCCATTGGAGTTCTGTTCAGAAAGTCTTTGCCCACACCTATGTCTTCGTGGGCCTTACCTATTTTATCTTCTAGTAAATTGTTTCTGTTTTGACATTTAGATCTTTAGTTTATTTTGGTTTTACTTTGGTAAATGGTGAGATATATGGATTTAGATTGAATCTTTTGCATGTGGATATCCAATTTTCTTTTTTTGAGACAGGGTCTCGCTGTGCAGTTCAGGCTGGCCTTGAGCTCATTTTTGTAGGCCAGGCTGGTCTCGAACTCACACTGATCCTCCTGCCTCAGCCTCCCAAGTGCCAGGATTAAAGGTGTGGCCCAGTGGATATTCAATTTTCTTAATGTTACTGATTAACACTTTTGTGATAGGGCCATAATTTGGATGTCTTGCATCCAGGTAACTCTGATATGAGCATGTTACATTCCTGTGGACTTGAGCCACCAGTAGTACATGCATGATTACAGTATCCCTTCTAATCACTTTTATTGGGCGTGCATGTACTTCCAGTGATACAGGCAGCCTGAAGGGTCGGTTGGTCAGTCATAGTCAGTAGCAATGTGTTAAATAAACCATTTTTCTTCCAGTGCATGTTTTTGCCCCCTTTCTCAAAGACTAAATAATAGAATGTATCTGCAATTGCTTGTTTCCTCTATAGTATTCCATTAATCCATATTTCTGTTTTTGTGTAGTACCATGCTTTTTTTTTTTTTTTTAAATCACTGTAGCTTTATAATATAACCTCAATCAGGGATCATGATGCCTCCTGCTTTATTGTAGCCTAGAAGTGCTTTGGCTATTCTAGATCTTTTCTGTTTCCATGTGAATTTTTGGATTATTTTCTCTAGATCTGTGAAGAATGCTTTGATTGGGATTATGTTAAATCTATATGCCAATTTTGGAAGTGTAGCAAACTATAGCCATTTTTCCTGTCCAGGAACATAAGATATCTTTCCATTTTCTGATGTCTTCTTTACTGTCCTTTACAGAAGGATGTAATTTTTGTGATAGAGGTCTTTTATTTCTTGGGTAGGTTAATTACTCAGCATTTAGTTGTTTGTTTGTTTGTTTGATGCCACGGTGAATAGTATGTTTTCTTAATTTCTTTTTTAGTGCATTTGTTATTAGTATATAGGAAACACTATTTTTGTGTGTGGTTATATCTTGCTACATCTCTGAATTTTGTCATTTTAGGAGTGTTAGAGGATTTTTTGGGACTTTCAGTAGTAGTATTTCAGTTGACAACATTTGTGTTTGCAAACAATTTGCAAACAGATGCATTTGGAAAAACTTTGTTTTTATTTAGTAACTCTACATTGGGTGGTAAATATGACTGCTGCATCTTTCTTGCTGAACACAATTTAAGTTTGTGAATCAAAGTACTTTGATTTCTTCCTTTCTTACATATAGTTATCCATTGTATTTCTTTCTCTTGCCTGATCGCTCTGGCTAATGTTTCAAGAACAATGTTCAGCAAGAGTGGTGATGGTATATATCCTTGTCCTCATTTTATTTATTTATTTATTTATTTATTGTGTGTGTGTATGTGTGTCCTCATTTTAGAGGGAAATCTTTTCATTTTTTTCTCATGTAGTATGATGTTGTTAGTAGGTTTCTCATAGATGGCTTTTCATCTGAGTCCTGTTCCTCTTTATTCAAAGTTTTTGTCATGAATGGATGTTGGATTTTGTCAAAGTAGACTTTTTCTGTCTATTGAGATCATGTGATTTTTTTTATCCTTCTGTTTATATGATGAATTACATTTATTGATTTGTGTATATTGAACCATCCTTGTGTTCCTGGATGAAGTCTACTTGGTCATGGTTTATGATCTTCTTTATACTTATTACATTTTGTTTGCCAATATGTTGTTGAGGATTTTTAAATCTATCCTTGTTAAAGGGATTAGTCTTCAGTTTTCTTTTTTGATTGGATCCTTGTATGGTTTTGGAGTCAGGGTAATGGTGGAGCTTTTAGGAATAACTTTGGGAGTAGTACTTTCCTTCTAATTTCATTAGAGCTTTAAAAGTATTGGCATTAGATTTTCATTGAAGTTCTTGTAGAACTTTGCAACAAATCCATCAGGTCTAGGCTTTCTTGGGTTTTGAAAAAGTTACTACTGCTTCATTGTCATTGCCTATTATTCGATTATTTAGGGTTTTTAGTCTTCTTGGTTCAGGTTTACCAATTCATATGTACCTAGGAATCTGTTTCTTCTGAGTTTTCAGACTTATTGACACACAGGTTTGTGAATTTGTTGTAATAATATTTTGGATTTTTGCAATGTCTATTGTGGTTTCACCTTTCTCATTTGTAATTGCATTGATTCATATAATTTCTTTCCATTTTTTGGTAAGATTGGCTAAGGTTTCATCTTTTATTCTTTCAATGATGCTTAATTAATTAATTCTCCATATTTTTTTAAGTCTCAATATCAATGATTTCTGTGCTGATCTTTATAAGTTCCATTCTTGCAGTAGCTCTTGTTAGGATTGTTCTCTGTGACTTGTACATCATTAGATTGTTTATTTGGGCTCATTCTCTTTTTCCTGATGTTTGCATTTACAGGTATAAATTCTCTTCTAAGGATTGCTTTCATTGTTTCCCATAAGTTCTCATATGTTGTACTGACATTATCATTTTATTGTAGAAGCTATTTTATTAATTTCTTCCGTTATCCATGGATTGTTCAAGAGTGTATTTAATTTCCTTGTATTTGTGTAGTTTCTATGGTGTATTTTGCCATTGATAGCTAGTTTCATTGCACTATGACCTGCATGTTCTTTGCATGTGGTATTTTAGTTCCATTGCTGCCAGGAAGAATGAGTATTTTGTTGTTTTGGGGTCCAGTTTGAAAGTTTGGGGAGATAGCTCAGCAGGATAAGTGCTTGCCTGGCAAGCACAAGGGCCTGAGTTCAATCCCCAGTTCTGAAAAAAAAAAAAGCAATAAGAGAGTTGGAGACAAGCCTCCTTTAAGGGGCCAGGGAGATGGCTCAGGGGCACAAGTGCCTGCCTGGCAAGTACAAGGTTGTGAGTTCAATCCCTGGTTCCGCAAAAAAAAAAAAAAAAGAAAGTTTGGTTAAACTCTTATATTTCTTTGTTGATTTTATTTTGTTTTGTTCATCTATTTGTGATAGTAAGATATTGTAAACCTCCACTATAATTGCACTGGTATTTATCTGTTTTCCTATGGTAGAAATATTTTATGAGCTGAACATGATGGCACATACCTATAATTCCACCACTCAGGAGGCTGAGGCAGAATCACAAGTTTGAGGTCATACTGGCTGTCTTGGTTACTCTTTTCTTGTTGCTGGGACAAATACATGACACTCAAAATGAAGGAAAGAAAGGTTTATTTAGCTCACAGTTACTAGAGGTCACAGTCCATACTCAGCTGGCCCAAGGCTGAGTGGAACAGGGCAGAGAGCATCCAATTCTTGGTGGCGGAACAGCAACAATCGCCACAGAAGCAATCGACTAAACAGAGGAGCAGAGAGCAACAGCAACAGCTTAAGTCTGTCTCTCTGTATCTCCTTAAATTACATCAGGCTCTCTGCCTTAGCCTATCAGCCTCAGGCCACACCCCTAATTCTCAGCACTGCTCAGACCATAATCCCAACAGTAGTGAAACACATAATCCCAGTGGATCATCATTCAGGTCTCAAACTCTAGAAGTTCCTGCCCATGATTCCATGGGGCTTTGCAGGGACAACTAGACATAAACCATAACATTGGGCTTATGAGTTCAAGGCCAGCTTGAACTGTATAACTGCATAGTGAAAATACTGTCTCAAGAACAACAACAAAAAAGAAATGTTTTATGAAGTTGGGTACACTACTGTTTAGCACATACATATTTATAATTGTTATCTCTTACTGATGAATGTTTTTAACAAATATGTAGTGACTTTTTTTTTTTTTTTTTTTGCCTCCTTTGATTGGTTTTGGCTTAAAATCCAGTTTGTGTAAGGATAGTACATCTACTTGGGCAGGGTTTGATTCCAGGGCATGCCATACAGGCTCTGCCCCCAGGGTTGCGCTAAGATGGGGATTGGGTGTGGTGGTGTATACCTGTAATCCCAGCACTTGGGAGGCTGAAAACTGGAGGATCACTATAGATCTGTGTAGTGAGTTGCTGTAGACCCTGTACTAAATACCAAACAAACAAACAGATGGTACAGCTTGTTTTCAGATTCCCATTGCATGAAATAACTCTCCAACCTTTGACTTTTAGTCTATGAATTTCTTTTGGAGCTAAATGTGTTTCTTGTATATAGTATCTTGTTGGATTTCTTTATTTTATTTTATTTTTTTATTATTATGGTTGGCTCAGCCTGCCCTGGGGTTGGGGCTGGCACAGCATGTGGTGCTGGGGATCGAACCATGATCCTTGCGGTTGCCTAAGCTTGCCTAAGCAGGCGCTTTAGACTGCTGAGCCATCTCTCCAGACCATTCTGTTGGATTTCTTGACCCATTCTACTAATCTTTGTCATTTTGGGAAGGCACATTGAGACTATTCAGATTGATGGTTATGTCTGATAGATATTGACTTATTCCTATCATTGTGTTATTTTTCTGATTCTCTTTTCTTTCTACTTCATTGCTCTCCATACCTGTGCATTCATTGTATTCATTTCTTTTAAATTATTTCATACAGAGTCTAAAGGGTCTCACTATATGGATTGGACTCATAGTGATTCTCCTGTTTTTATCCTCCCTAACGCTGGGATTACAGGTGTGCGCCACCATGCCCAGTCACCAGCATCAAACCCCAGCCCCTGTGCTCTGCCTAAGCAGGCACTTTAGTCTGCTGAGCTCTCTGGCCAGCCCCATTCTATTTACCTTTTGGACCTTTTGGCACTGATAACTTCATATCCTGTCTGTCTGTCTGTCTAAATGTATTTGGTACAAGGTCTAACTATGCAGCAGCTCACACTCATAGTGATCCTCCTGTTAGAGCCTCCTTAGTGCTGGGGTTATAGGCATGCACCACCATGCCTTGAATTGGTCTCCGGCTCAGCATGCCAGGGGCATGGCTGGTGTGGTATGTGGTACCAGGGATTGAACTGTGGTCCCTGCAACAGGTGTTAAACAAATATTTTATCTGTGGCTTTTGATTTCCTTTCCCTCAGCGTATCCTGAATTGACTTTGCGGGAATTGGGAGTTTTTGGAGGCATTATATTGCTTTGTGTTCTCATGTTTCTTTGTGTGTGTGAGGTGAGTGTAGGGGCTGGGGAGATAGCTCTGGGCACAAGTGCTTGCCTGGCAAGTGCAAGATCGTGAGTTCCAACTCCAGTCCCTCAGAAACAAAAAACAAAACAAAACAAAAAAACTAAGAGGTGAGTGTGAAGTGAAATGAAAAGATCTTTAAAACGTAATTCCTAGAACAAAAATGATGTTGCTCACCACTTGGCAAGGATACTTACTAGTAATTTTTTTTTGTCT